>LUCM01004300.1:0-76127 GCA_008360955.1 Fasciolopsis buskii | reverse complement strand
CTCATGTATTAGTATTACGATCGCACAATTTCCATCCATTGTCGCAGCTTTCCTTGCCTAACGGATTCTGCTTTCAGAATTTTTGAGTTTTATACTGCCTTTTTTGATATCCAGTCTGGTTTTCGCTCATCTCCATTCCGTTATCGCATCCATACTGATCCTCATCTCCACCATATAACTCTCTTGATTATCGGGCACCCCGGCCAACAGGCGGCGACAGCCATTGTCCTCCAGCCATATTTTGCGCCCGCGATACGCAAATTTTCTGCATTCAAACGTAACAATATAACTCGCAGTGCATGACTGGAATGCATCCACAGAAAAATCTTTGCAAATCATTTCCTAGCTTTGAATTAAATCCCTCTGCTCGGAAAACCACATTGCCTGTTATGATCATGTGAGCAAAACCACATTGCATTGTATGTTTGGTTTCCGTTTTCCGTGTCTTCACTGTGCCTTCCTGGCCCAATTTTGATTTTATCTTGCCCATGACTCACGTATGTCGAGAAATATACAAAATCAAACAAACCTCCCAAATTACTAGAGGTCGCTTTCACCCCCTGTTACTTCGATTTACATCGTCCGTATTTCCTGTGCATCATCTATGTAAAAAATTGATCTTGCCTTGCGCATGCATCTCGCAAATCGAGAAATATACATTATCTTATCTTATCTTCCCATTTGAAGTCGGTGCTGGGACCAAACTGGATTTTGCCACGAAAGATTCGAACAATCAATACTGGCATACCGCTTGATTATCCACCTTTGATATGTGAAATTATCCAGCCTTGATTTTTACAAATCGTTTTCGTTCAGAGTAGAAAAAAGTTCACATTAACTTGAAATACTAGGTGGGGTACCTCAAGGTCAGTTCTTTTGTGCTGTTGTATCCAATGTGCAAAAGGCCCTGGCGGAAATGTTGGAACTGTATTATTTCATCCTTCCGAATTACATGAATATAGCCGAGAAAAGAGCTCCCTAGGGGATAACAAAGATCTTCAAATTCTGACTGAGTAGTCTGTGGAGTGTGATATGACAAAAAGTGAGATAAAGATTCGATTGCTCACCAATGACCTAGAGGTACCGCCTATAACGAGAGATGATGGTTAGTTTCCCTTTATTGCATTCCAGGACATTGTGGACCTGGGACGATCATGACCGCGGGATGAGTGGTCTGAACAGCACTGGCTGCTGCCCAGAACCCAAAAGGAGCTCCTTGAGCTAAGGTCGGCGGCACCCTGCTCATCCCTCCGCTAAAATTGATACTTAGACTGCATCCAGAATAACGCTTGCGAACGTGCGCAGAAATCTTTGGAGACGTGACGTACCTCAGGATTTTCCGACGGCCGCCTGCTGGGATGGTTGAGGAAAAGTAAGGCAAATTGTATGCAAGTTGGCCGGAAGGCTTGAATCTGTTCTCATTGAAAGGTCCCTACTCGCCTGCGCCATCTGTACTGAACTGTACTGCAGCGTTGTGAAACATCGTAGGGGACCGGGTAGACAGGAGGTGGCCAAATTCTTCAGCAGGATGTTCAACCAGTAGATCAGATTAAACAGAGGTGTGGTCCATACACATCCTGGAAAGCTTTTAAAACATTTAGGCTACGAACAACAGAAGTGCCAATAATGATAACTCGGCTCTTGCAACTTGCACTGCCTAGGAGGGTCGGTGTTCAGTTGACGACTCGCCGAATGTGTTAAATATGTGCTGAAGGTAAAATGGGACACTCACGTAGCACCGTCCACCGTCTTTAGGATGAGCTGAATGCTTCCTCTTTTCCTTTAGGGGAAATCGAGTCGATGGGAGTTCCCAAGGAAACTGGGGAGAGGAGTACACCTGATGAGTTAGATTTAAGCTTTTGTGTATACCATGGGAAGCATCCCCTATCTTCGCCTGGCCCCCCGGTTTCTTCATGTCCTGCAGAAACTGAACGAACCTGACAGACTCTGAGCTTTGAAACTATGCAGAAGAGAGTAAATGTGGTCGGGTGGGGACTTTATACCCCTATGAGACATCCTAACAATGCAGGAATATTCTAACGGACACTTGTTCAGACTAGCTTATATGTCCTCGTCGCGCGGTCACTCACTGAGCCTCGCGATACAGCACCCAGGGCCGGGGGCTAAGAAGAACGCCCTTCTGGTCAAAGTCTTTGATTGGTGAGGACAGTTGTTCGGGCAGGAAGTAAAAGGGCGTTCAATAGGCTACTAGGCGAGCAAGTAGCTGAGCAACATCGCATTGCTCCAGTCGAAACTCTGACGGCGGCGTTCGACTTCAACTTTTGATACCCCACTTTCTCGCACCCTCACACGAATGCATCCGTTGACCTCCTCTCCTCTATGTGGTGGATGTGCTCACGTGACCACTGGCATAGGTGGCCAACCACTGAAACGTTTCCAATGTGGTCCTACCAAAAATTTTAAGGTATTTAGGAACGGATCAAAGCTTTAATCACGCTCCGTAATTCTAAACAACTTCAGATTGCGTAATCCTTCCACCTCATATCATCTTATCCTCTTTACTGGACCGGTGGCGCTGAATAAGCTGTCTCTGGTGACCGTAAGCCTTCAACGACCCCTAAAACTCTTGCTGTATCTCAGGTCCAGTCAACAACTTTTTAGCGTAGAGGCAATGTGTTGCAGGTCTGCTGCAATTTTTCATTAGCAGATAAATTTTCAAGGCCACCGATACCAACGACCTAGCTATTATACTATCCCTACTGCAGCTTCTTCCAAAACACAATCGGACAATAAAAACAGCTTTACCTATATCGTAGTCCAACTTTTTCTGTTATTCTCAACACAACGGCCTCTTTAATTTTTCCTTCCAACTTCCTTTACTAGGTCAGCAGCTCAGAGCAGGCTGAACATGACAACCTTTAAAAAGCGACTAATATTCTGGAATAGTTCTCAACCTGTTTGCAGCTAAATTACTTCCGTCACAGGGACAAATGCGAAGATAACTCTCATGAGCCTAGAATGATCCTCGTCAACATATTACATGACCCCCTTTTGTCAGCTAAAGCACCAGAAAACAATCCAACAATCGATTTAAGGTTAATTCCCCCAAAGTCCCTGTCCTCAGGCGTAAATCTTGGCTTTTCGCTTTGCCTTTTTTATTTCTTGGCCGCCGCATCCAAACAAAAAGCGGTGCCAAAATAGCAACCACACAACAACATGCAAACCACAGCAGAGGAATGCAGTTTGGCGAAAGTGGTTTAAAAGGGAAAAATCCCGCAAAGTGCATCCCAAGTGGAACAGTATAATAATAATAAAAATAACAATAATTATTATAAAGATGTGTAATTCTCGATTTGCGAGATGCATGCGCAAGACAAGATCAAGTTTTTACATAGATGATGCACAGGAAATGCGAACAATATAAATCGAAGGGAGGGGGTGAGAGCGACCTTAAGCAATTTGAAAGGTTTGTTTGTTTTTGTATGTTTCTCAACGTACGAGAGTCATACGCAATGCAAGGTCAAAATTGGGCCAAGAAGGCACGGTGAAGACACGGAAAACGGAAACCAAACATACAATGCAAAATGGATTCGCTCAGAAGATCATAACAGGCAATGTGAATTCCCAAGCAAGGGTTTTCGATATTTAAATCCAATCTAGATAATGGTTCGCAAAGAACTTTATGTGGCTGATTACCAATCTTGCACTGCGAGTTATATTGTTACGTTTGAATGCAGAAAATTTGCGTATCGCGGGCGCAAAATATGGCTGGAGGACAATGGCTGTCGCCGCCTGTTGGCCGGGGTGCCCGATAATCAAGAGAGTTATATGGTGGAGATGAGGATCAGTATGGATGCGATAACGGAATGGAGATGAGCGAAAACCAGACTGGATATCAAAAAAGGCAGTATAAAACTCAAAAATTCTGAAAGCAGAATCCGTTAGGCAAGGAAAGCTGCGACAATGGATGGAAATTGTGCGATCGTAATACTAATACATGAGGTTTGTTTCAGGCAATTTTGAGTTCATAAATTTTAGCTTGTCTAAAGATGAAGGTGGCGTTGGAAAAGAAGAAGGAGAACCGGAGTCAAATGAGTCAATGTCTGGTGGACTCGTGTGGAAAACTGTTACCAGGAGCATCGGTCTATTGGCAAATTCCGCAGATGAGAATAGAGGTTGATGAAGATGCATTGTGAACGTCAGTTTATATCAGATGTCAATAAAAATTCTGCCCATTCGTGAGTCCGTTTTGTAGGGTTTTGACGGAAGAATTTTGGCAGGAGCAAGAAGAAGCCAGTACAAACTGGTGCGCGTGAACTTATGCTGTTTACCACAACAGTGCTAATGGGTGGGGCTGACCGAGTGCTGGCCACCCAACCTGAAAAACACCGTCTGGGGGTGAATGCAGGAGGTGTAATCCGCCAACCTAGTTACACCCGCACACCGATGCAGCCGAGCTGCCCGTCCGATGTGCGCCGGCCAAAGCGGTCGATATGACCGCGCCCCGCACTATTGTGGTAACGCTCACGTGCTCGTGGTGTCGTGGAAGGAATTTGAGCATGGTATGGTAAGGGATACATCGTCTTTCCAGGATCGGATAATCGCAAGAGCATGGGGTAGGTGTTTCCATCCAATCAGGATTATGAGGCCTGGAAGAGAGAAAAAAGACGGACGACAGTCTGGCCTAGCTGCCAGCTGCAGATTAAGAAACGATCAATCTCACGAGCAGCTCAGAGAAGGAAGTTGCTAGGGCGCATAGTGCAATTCAACATATATGGACGGTGACTGAGGAATCCGGTTTTTTATATGCATGCATGTATATTTCAATTAGTGGGCTTGCTAGTCTAGTGCGTGGATCGTCTGCGCTATGAGTAAACAGAATGAACCGGTATTCGGTAGGATTGTCTACACTATGAGTAAGGAGAATGAGCCGGTATTTAATAGGACGGACAGGGAATAACTGCTGCTGATATAAATAATGATCAAACTACAAAGATAGATGCACTAGTGATTGACTAAATTCTACTTGGTAATCAAGGATTATATGTCGCTATAGGGGGCCGTGCCTTTCGGATCAAGAAATGGTCAAGAGCCAATGGGCATGGTTGATGCAAACGGTCACTATGGGGAGAGAAGATCCCACATAGAACTCTATATTCGTGGCGATAGTTCGAAGCCTGATTTAGCCAAAATGGACAGATTTCGATGAGGCGTGAGAGCGAAAGAATCGAACACATTTGCCTTACTTCGTCTGGAGGATATCGTTTGGGTTCGTCAGAAACAAGGTGATTTCCACAGGTCAGTCATTTGCATGACGAGAAGAGTTAATGAAAGTAAGGGTGAGAGTGATGGTGAATGTTTGTTTTGGAAAAAGGTGACAGGTTATGGTTGCCACACCGTGTTGGCGACGGTGTTGGGATTAGTAAGGTGAGTGGGTGGGAGAGGGCTATGGGTGAGCTACTCTATAAGCAATTAGAACGATAAGGTTAATGGATATGAAGTCAGACTGTTGGGCAATAGGTAATGATTTTGCAGGCAGAGGAACGGCGAGATGCATCCGACTTGGAACTGCACGTAACTATGTAGCATGCGCTGGTGTCGGAGCACTGTTTGAAGTGGAAGAGACTAGGTTTACTCCTTCACGGCATGAGTAAAGAGATTTACTTTCCTTTCCGCAATGAACTAAAAGGGGACATCAATGCGTTTTTAGATGCCCAATCCAGTTTAATATACTCGATCTTGAAATGAGTATGGGTGGTATAGATTAATAAGAAAGGGTACAGTAACTACTTTACGTACTTTGATCTTAAATGCAATAGATAATGGTGACATAATGCGCAGCTGATGGGGGAGTTTATTCCATAGTGACGAATATCTAACAATAAAGAAGTTGGCTCTAACGGAAGCCTTTGGAACAGGGAGAGTTATAATAGAATCCACATTTCGGAGGGGAGTACGGGGGCGGGTTTCTAACACGAGGTGCAGAGACGCATCTGTTCCCTGTGATAATATTGTTAAAGAATACCAGGTTTAATCTTATGCGTCGGAGCCACAAGGGATCTAATATCAGCGACTCACAGCGTTCCCTGTAATTTAAGCTTGTAGATTAGCCAATTAACTGCTTGGTAAATGCAAGCTGGACGTTTTCAAGTGCAACTCTGTCACACTGCCTCATGTTAGAGCAGACTAGAGAGCACTACTCTAGAATGGGTCTGACGTGTGTCCTAAAAAGATGTGGTTTGCGTTCGTTCAACTTCAGAGTTCGGTGTGCCAGACCCACCAATTTATTTGTCTTCCTCACTTATGCGAGAGCATGCTTCAAGAAGTTTAAGGTGCAGGAATAATTTAGGCCTAGGTCCCGAACTTGGCAATTAACGGGAATGGATTGGGTTCCAAGCTTGAATTCTCTTCTGGGTATAACGCATTTTTACCCCGAGTTTCTTTCATCCTAAGCTGTACTTTTTAGCCTGAACCTACAGCACACCCGGAATGGTCAGTCTAATAATCCTACCACAATGGTCATCGCTTTCAAACTCGCAGATGCGTCATTACCATGGATCTTTCTTAGTTTTTCCGTTCATTCCCATACATTTTACAGATTTATTTACCTATTTACGATTCCCCTGCCACCCACCAAAACCCCTCAGCTGGAATACATTCCAGAATGCCGCTTCTTTTATTAACTCAGACTTTCCAGACGAACCGCGCCCACCCCTCCGGGTCGATCAAAAATGTCGGCCTTCGAGGCCGCGCAGAGTCATAACGATAATGTTAACCAGCACGATTCGCAGATGAAAAATCACGGTCCCTACTGCAAGCCCGCTAGGAACTAGAGGCCGCATAATGCCTGCTCCAACGGTAACGTACCATTAACAAATAAACATTTCCGACTTCACAATCTCGCCTAACTGCGGCTAACACGCCCATAAAAATAACAGTGATCATTCGCGAAATCACCCACGTATAAACCCTGCCGTTCAGCCGCAGTCATACCACCGGATACCAGTTTCAATTTTCATCTTGGGGTGTTATTCTCTGCGCGACTACTGACAGTCTGATTCTCCATTGAAAGGAACCAACGGGACCCAACCTTATTTCACATTACCAGCGGATATTTAACATAATTCGTACTACTCATCACTTTCCTCTTCGCATTTGGTGGTGGTCTCCCTCGAAGCGCCTTCCAGCAATGATTCACCATCATGCACGTAATTTTTCTTTCCCATCCAAAAATTCCAAACAGATTGTGCATATTTCTTTGGTTTTAGAAACCATCGTCCAATGCGTGGCCTTTGGTTTCCACCCTCATTTTGAGATTACTCGTCTACTGTCCTCGTCAGTCCTTTCCTCCAGTCGTTTTGGCCAGGTTTGCAAATGCTTCATCCGCAACTCATGATTTACCGACTTTATTTGTCGCAGGTTACCTTCCGCGGGCATTGCATAAACTCGTTGTATTGTAAAAAGTTCAGCCATATCTTGACATCTGTCGCTGTCCTCCAACAGAAGTTTGCGCCTGTCGAACGCACTGTTGATGATTCTGAACGCTGAACAATGTGCCAGAGATTGCTTATGTTAGCCTGCTGGCAACCGTGTGTAACCCTAACTTATCCGTCTTTCTTTGCGCCGTGCTCCTCTGTGGGTTGTGCTGCACCGTTGTAGCGCTTGATCATGCAATCGAGCATGTTACTCGGGGTTTTTGAGAAGTAAACCATTATTGGGAGAGGGGGAAACGCTTCCTGCAGCCGGGAGTTGGATCCTTGGAATGAAGATTTTTTCAACAGTAAGGCAAGGTTCTGGACCCAAATGGCCTTGTCCCCGTTAGTTGTGTGCATGGAATTTGTAGGTCAGATGGAGGTTTGGGATGCCTCTGAAGCCTGGAAATTCGTCCCTTCGAATGGACAAACAAACCAATTTGCGTCGGCACAGGTGGCCGGCTGGTTGTATAGAAAAAGTGAGTAAGTACGTGATCATTTCTCTTCCGCGGTGACGGGTAGCGAATCACATCATTCCAGCGCCCACTTTTTGTCGGGGGTAAATATAAAAGGCATTGGCCTTGACCTTCCAAAATCCGAGGACTTCCTCCAAGTAGTTTTGTCCATCCCCTTCAAGGGCCTTTGAAAGTGAGCCCAAGGCAGTCAGTCCTGTGCCAGTCGGCGGTGGCGAGTTACAGACGCCAGTGCTTGGAAGGTGGATGCAGCTCTTTTGACAAGCCAGGTTTCAATGATGGCAACTGACTTGGGTTACTGGTCGGATTCCCCTTGCTCTGTTGAAGCGACTCACGCAGTTGCGGTTAGAACACATGATACCATTCCAAGAGGTTTTCGTAAATCCTCATGGGACATCCGGTTCCGGTGTTGATGAGGGTTGTACCGTGAGGTGGGGCGACGGAAGACTCGAGTTGGCGTGAAAGAGGAACAGATGGAGCAAGCGATATGCCTGTGGCAGCGAAAACATCCGTCATTCTGGAATAATAAAGTACTGGAGTCGGTTCTAACCTCTTTCTTCCTAAAAAGCATGGGTGTTTTGGTGGTGTTGAGCCCGTCTGGGCTTTTCAGTATTGCGCGGTTTGATTGGTGATTTTAATCTTACTTTGCACTTTTGGGGGTCTCCGGGGTTCAGGAGGTAACTTGTTACTTTTTGCTCACCCGAAGCTGGCAACAAGCGGGTGAGTTCCTAGTTCCATGCAGTCATTTCAACGAGTGGTTTTGGTTTGTTTAACCGGCCCATTTGGTGTGTTTACTGCAACAAGGAAAAATACGACAGTAAGCCCTCAAGGGCAATTCAAGTTTGGGTTTCAAGGACGCCTCGGCTCACGGGTGTCCTTGAATTCCCGTTGGTTTGGTTTCATTTTGCAGCCGTAGGTGAAGGGGTGTACCGCTGAGAATCCACTGAGGACCGCGTTTTTCAGTTTCAATTGATGCTCCAGCCAGATTACTTCAATAGCTCAACCGTGGATTTCATGTTGATTAGGATACTGCGGACTAAACTAGGCACCCTGAATTCTGGCCAGGTGCACTGGCCGGCCATGGAGTGTGAGGGTTTGAGGCTGCTGAACGTCTGCGCGAGATGCTCTCAGAGATATCGTTTTTTGGGAACGTCCGTTGGGGAAAACCCTTTTAGCAAACCTTTGGGGTTCATCGTTAATTTTGATGCATGCAGTTTTCCACTTGGGACAACCTATGGGTTTGGTTTACAGTAGTACCTGACGGAAACGAATCTGCGGTCAGGTGCCCGAGGTGGAATATTTCACTGAACAGAACGGTTACGATTTTCTGAATTTACCAGGTTTTCGTGCTCTTTCCAGCATTCCCTGCTGTAATCGTACCCAGAGACTTCGATTTTTTGTGATTGTTATTTCGGGTTCTTGGGAAAAATTTGTTAATTCCGCTGCGACTTGTCCGTCGACCTTGAAGAAGGTGTCTTCTTTAGAAAGCAGTTGTTAGGATTTGGTTTTCATTTGAGTGGTGTAGCCCATGCAAGGCAATTTTGTGCCACCAAAAGGACGCCGTGACCTAAATGCAAAAATTGTTTATCTGGAAGATTTCCATAAGAATGGCGTTTCTCGCGGACTTCCAATGTTCCATTTTAGTGTCACGGGATTTCCATCAAAATCCTCCACACATCAGTTTTTCCTTCACTCCGCTGTGTAATAAATACTTGTTTACAGCGAAAAGAGCTAACAGTATTTCCATGGAAGGCGAATATTTGCTCTTCGTATTAATTTGAAGCTCTGAGTCTATGAAAACAAGAGGTTGCGCTTACACTGCGGTAGTTGGGGTGCAAAGGCCTGTTGGACCTTCTGGTTTTCGATCTTAAGGCACTTGGTAGTATTCTGTACAAAAACAAATGCTGTTGTAAAACGTCTTCAGTGTGATAATTTGGATAGAAATACGTTGCTTTTGACGGAATATTACGTGCAGCCTCTTTGCGACCAGCTTAGAGAGCCACATAGCATTTTTGTGAAGGAATAGAATGTGAAATATGCTTAATTGCCCCGTTTTAAAGATTTTGCGAAGCAGCAACGAGAAGGCTCACTCATATATCTAGATATTTATTAGCGTGCGCAATTTACTGATTTATAGCCGGACGTGACTGACAAACAAGCATGGCTACATGACATCGTTAAGTCCGGCAGGAATCACCAAATAGCTTTGGTGGTACACCAAGTACCACTACACTTATGAAAGTAGTGATGGGCATTTCCAAGAGCGCAAATTACCCAATTAAGCACATGAGATTTATAGGTGGTAGAAGCTTAATTTTGGCCAAAGAATCTCTATTAATGCTTCACATAAAGGGTGCGATTTGGTAGTCCAAAGGTGTTTCAATGCAACCAGGGCAGGAAACTCAAAGAACGATTTAAACTGAAACTCCTTCACTCTGCTGAAATTGACTGCAAAATTAACAGCAGTGGCGAAAATCCACTTATATAGAAATGCTTTGGAAATTTTTTTTCTAATGATGGTAGTAACTGCAACTAGCACTGTCCAATGGACAGAGGAAAACCTGGTGGCCGTTGGATGGTGCCATGGGTTACACACTTTTAGTTGGGCTTGAGAAACGTTTGTTACCACTGGTGAGCTGGGTAGTGGGGTGCCGGACATGCCGATTGATCTCTGTTGGTTTCAACGGAGCACAGAGCTTTGCCTCGAAATAAACGAGTCTGCTCATAATAAGCCAAGTATAGAAGTAGGAAATAAGTTCGATAGAGGCATGCTTCTTCCGATTAGGTATGAAGTGTAATCATACAAAGACCACATGTTTCATTGAATGAGAATCACAAAGTGGTGGAGATTTGGATGGCATGTGTATCCAGAGGCTCAGTTTTGTCTCAAATAGGGGTTTTCCATCATTCAGGAGACCAACAGCGTAGGGAAAGTCGATTCATAGGATCTGGCAAGAAAAGTCAACAGCAAGAAGGATCCAAGGAAAACACCATCCTACACCAAAGTCAATTTCCAACTGTTTTTGACCTTTAGAGGGAGCCGCTGGCTGGTTGCAGATTGAGTGTGGAAGAACATAGATGGTATTAGTCATTTGGAGTAGAAGGCCCTCTTTCAGGTGCCAAAAACGTCCAAAAACCCCACAAAATCGGGTCGATCAAAAATGAGAGAAAGGATCATGTTCGTGGCCAGTCGTGGCCATTATCACCGACAGCCTCTTGCGCGTTCAACACGGTTTGATTTGAAATTGCGCAAAAAATGGAATCGATGGGATTTCGTACCAGAAGGCTTATGATAAAACCAATGAAAGAATGTCTTCAGGGTGCCTCAGGTGTGGTAGGCTCTTCATCTACGTGTCTGAGATTTTGGACGACTGATTTACCCCTTGGGTTACCAGTTGGAGTCTGCTGGCTGTGCGAGGAGGACCATATTGGCAGTCGTTCTTTAGAATTACTATCAAGTTGCCTGTCCACCACTCTGGTTGAGTCTGCTGCCAAAACATCTTGAAGGATGCCAAGAGTTTCCTCTTTGGAAAGGAAAGCCTTCCTTTTAACTATGTTGCAACAACGAGTCACCAATTTTGCGTGACTTCAAAAGTTGATGTGGTTTCCCATATCCACCCTAGGCATCTGTGAATAACGTAACAAGAGGCTGATAACTAGATAATCCGGTTAGTAATGATTTTTGCTTCTTTGGGAATGCCCTTTAAGCTGGTGATTAGAATTTCACAAGGTGAATCGCATAGTCCTTCCACTATCCACACCGGATTCTTTGAAATATATAAAACTGCACTGGAAACAGAAAACGGAATTTATACTTGCCAAAAATGCGCCTATCGATGAAACTACAGGCTTGGAGCTTAAGCGCATTTTCTGCATCAAACGCATCCAAGGTGGCATACGCTAAAGCATAGAAAAGGTTATACGATTTACAGTCAAACGTTCAGACTAGTGGAGCACAAAGCCATGTAACTGGATTCCAGGTTCAAGAAGTATGGTGGAATGAGCAAAGCAGGATATGCATTTGATCCTCGGGTAAACTTAAGGCTAAAAACTTATATTACCGATGCCGCAAGCTCGCTAGCGTATATTGGGTTAAATAATTTCGTTGCCTGGCCGCTAGGCATTTACCTAGGCACGAAACTCAAACGTTTATACAGAAGGTGGGGTTGAACGCGTAAACATTAAAACTCTCCGAGCAGAGTATCTTCACCAATTTTGCTGCCCCCCACTCTAGCTGCGTGGGGGGTAGACCATTCGGTGTTTTGGTCTTGCTGGCCTCGACTACTGAGATAGAATTTTCATGTCTTTGGTATGCCAATTTCCCCCATAAAAGCGGCCCCTTTCGATTAAAGTTACACAATATAAATCTTAGGTTGCATCTCGGTGAGCTTGGATAAATTTGCTTTGCAGGAGCACTGAACTTGGTGCTCTAAATGTTTTGCCTTGGTTTCTTTGCTTGGCGTACATATCCTGCGTCCCACTGTAACCGTGGGTTTTACAAAACACCAAAATTGGTTCCGAGGTTTTACGACTAAGCGTGTTCCCTCTCTCCACTAAAACGTTTTGCTTTTATTTGTTTTCTTGCGGGGAAGCCAGGGAACCCTCCACCACATCCAGCAGGTCATCCCCGCGTCCTACGACTCGCTGCGCTACAGTTCTGCAAGCGGGACTCCTGGTTCTTTTATGGCCACCGTTCGCCACTACAATCGATCGAAATTATTGCTGTTTAAAAGCCCTACTAATTCTCAGCTTGGACTGAGATAATGCACTATTGTCTCTTGTGGATCTTCCTCATCCAGAAGAGGCAGCTCTTAAATGCACCCCTCTCGCCAAGATTTTTATTCCTGCATTGCCAATTGTCAGACTCCCGCTCTCTGGTTGCAAAAATGTTGGATCTGTCTCTGGCATCTCAGCCACCGATCCAGGCTCACATTTGTGTCATCTGGGTACAAGAATCGTGACTGAACCCAGATAATCCTGATTCATCGATGCTGGTAAATTGCTTCAAACTCCACCGGCGGTACGGTTTTGAACAAGATAAAGACTGCGGGTGCCGTGCCAATATAGGTGAACGCCTCCTGGTGTGATAAATCCGAAGATATTTATGTGTACTTACCATGGGGAAGCAACCGTCCCGTAACACCTTGTCGTCTCAGGTTTTCCGGCCAAACTTGTACATTGCCCCCTTCAGCTCGCAACAAAATGGGACATCTTTTGATTCTTTTTAGCATTTAGCGTTTTTCTTTTTGAGGAAAGTCTGGACATTATTTTAGGTTATTTCAAACATGCATCAGTCCTAAAACCAACGGCTCGGTTTGACTGACCTCTGCGTCTCTTCCACCATTTTACATAGAGCCCTTGCCAGTCACCCTGATTTCCTTCCCCTGATGCTGATTTATTCATAGTCTTTGGTAAAGGTCTGAGATGCACTCTCAGCCAACCTTCCACTCCTTCAGGCAAACAAACCAAATTCCAGCTCGCCACCGTAAAGTTTTGCGCAAAATCTCTACATCTCTTCAGGAACCCCTTTTACATGTAACTGCACACTTCTGTTTCGAACCCTGCTGAATAACAATGTTAGATTTTCAGTGATATAGGCAACGCAGTCTTCGATATTTACTGTCTCTTAGAAACGCTGTGCGTTTCAAATGGCCATATCTCCTTGCAGGCGCTGGAATCTATAAAGGGATACGAGGAGCACTTTCACAAAGCCCGTTATAGATCAAGTATGCAGTATATTCCCACCCTAATAACAGGGGAGGCCAAACGCATCGATACAATGTTCGTCGGCCAAATCTTGAGTGTAAACAACAACAGCTTTCCACGGCAAGACGTTCAACTGCTGTGTGGGAAGGAAAATGGATATATCCGGACCAAACGACGTAAGGAGTGTATCGAAAAATCGATGCGCCATGTATTGGTTTTTATTGCGAATGATATAATATTAATAACACAGCGTTGTTGGTAGATGTAATGCGCGTCTTTCTCAAGGCAAGTTTTACAATCAAATGACTGAGGGAACGTTCACATGCCAACTGATGTTTAGTTGTGTTCGTGTATGTGTGTGCTTTGAAATGTGGGTCAGGTGAGTGATTAGTTGTCTTCCACGTCATGCGTCACCGTGGTGGATCGGGGTCAACTAGCGCTGTACCCTTTGGTTATGCTTGTTTCCTTAATGAATGTTAGGGCTGTTCCCATATCTCCGAGGATCTCTGCTCCGTCGTTCCGATTTTATGCATGTGGGGGTGGGTTGCTTATCGCCAGAGCCTGCGGCAAACCTTATACGCTCAGTGGGGAGGAGGGGGGGAGGAGGAGCAGGTTCTGAATCCACGTTTGAAGTAATTTTTGCGTTTTTTCATAAGTCTATGTATGCCCTTTTGCTACGGCATCAGAGCGGATGCTGAATCGCGCTCAAGTTTTTGATAAGGCCGCCTTAATCTGTAGGTCTGCACTTTTTCTTTCCTTTCTGTGTTCAGTTATCCGTCGTCGTCAGTTGTCTGCTGTTGTCCAATGTATTCAGCCGGGCATTCCTTGGCAAACTGATTTTGTAGATGCAATTGTCGTGGTCTTGCAGCACCGACTTGATCTTATAGCTTTTGATAGGTGGCGACTTTTAAGAGTGTTATCAAACATTGAGCGCGATTCAGCCATCCGCTTCTGCATGCCATAGCAGAAGGGCATGAAACATAGATTTTAATGGAAAACGCAAAAATACTTCAACGTGTGATTCATGAACCCTGCACTGAGCGTAAGAGTTGCGAGGGCTCTGGCGATAAGCACCCAACCCCCACATGCATAAATCGGAACGACGCGAGCAGAGATCTCGAGATATGGAAAGCCCTACATCATTAAGGAATCAAAGCATACCAAAGGTCACGCGCTAGTTTGACCCACCACACGGTGACGCAATGACGTGGAAGACAACTTAAATCACATCACCTGACCCACATTTCAAAAAAGCACACACATCACACGAACACAAACTAAAACATCAGTTGGGCATGTGAACGTTCCCTCAGTCATTTGATTGTAAAACTTGCCTTGAGAAAAGACTACCCACGGTAGTCGAAACGTTTGCGCATTACATCTACCAACAACGCTGTGTTATTAATATTATATCATTCACAATAGAAAATGGATATGTTTAATGTTCTGCAGAGGTCGACGGCATTAATCATGGTTTCTTCCTTTCCACCATTTATTTCCCGGTCATATCTGGACAAGGTGATGATGTATCAGCAAGAAGTTTTTCTGGGGGAAAATGGCTTGACCATCTACACTGATAAAATAACTGCAACGGTTGGCCCTGACAATCTGCTCCATTTCTTTCGATTCATGGTGCCCTGGCCGTGACGGACGGATTCAATTCTCGGATTACCTGATCATCATGGGTTTCTGCTATCATCGACTGCTGTAGATTCATCGATAATGTTCTCATCTCAGATTCTATTACTTCCACTACTTTATCCAAAAGTTTTCGCCCCAATGCTTCCGGTGTTGAACTAACAGAACGCCTTCTGAATTTGAGTTTTATACTACCTTTTTGATATCCAGTCTAGTTTTCGCTCATTTCCATTCCGTTATCGCATCCATACTGATACTCATCTCCACCCTATGACTCTCTTGACTATTGAGTACCTCGGCCAACAGGCTGCGACAGCCATTGCCCTCCAGCCATATTTTGCGCCCGCGATACGCACCTTTGTTGCATTCAAACAACATAACTTGCAGTGTAGGACTGGAATGCAACCACAGAAGAATCTTTGCGAACAATTACCTAGCTTTGATTTACAACCCCCTGCTCGGAAAACCACGTTGCCTGTTATGATCCTGTGAGCGTAAACCACATTGCATTGTATGTTTGGTTTCCGTTTTCCATTTCTTCATTGTGCCTTCCTGGCCTAATTTTAATGTTATCTTGCGCATGACTCTCGTATGTCGAAAGATATACAAAAACAAACAAGCCTCCCAAATCACTAGAGGTCGCTTTCACCCCCTGTCCCTTCGATTCACATAGTCCGTATTTCCATGTGCATCATCTATGTAAAAAATTGATCTTGCCTTGCGCATGCATCTCGCAATCGAGAAATATACATTATTATTATTATTATTATAAGCTGTCAACTGGAGGATGGACGTAGTCCGCGCAAATAAAGCTCCGAAAGCGACAAACAAAATCAATGAACCAAAAAAGTATTTGGGCACATAAACTTATTAAACCGGTGAAAGGAGATGACGTTTTTTCGTCAGTCCGTTGCCCCGGGGCCCAGGTTTCCATCGTTGTAATCTGAAATATAAGCAAATAGCAGTAAACGTTCATCCATTTTAAAATGAAGCACTTGCTAGGGAATGGACCGGAATGTGTTATATGCAATAGAGAATGGTTTAAAAGCCTGGTTGTACCCAGATAATGCCGCATAAATATCTCACATTGCAAGGCAAGTGCAAAGAAGCGGTTTAGGATGGTTTCGTTCACGAATCTTGGACGCGCGCCTTGAAACCACCGTTAGGGCTCGCCTCCAAATACTTTTGCTTTAGTGTTCGGAAGTGTTAGTCTCATAACAGCATCTGTATGGCTTCAAAACAGGCCATCAATAGTAAGCACATTACCACAGAAGATGTTTCCCAGTTTGTTGCCTGCTAATGACGGTCAGTTTTTTACTCTTCGCCAGTGTCATCATTGCGATGCTTTCTGAAAACATTGCTCTCAAGATCGGCCGTGTAAACCCTCCGGGCAAATCAGCATCCATATTGATTAGCAGTTGAATCTGTCACTCGGCAGCAGCTGAGAGCTGAACAAAAGACAAATGAGGGTGCTGTAGTTTTGGCCATCCTCCAGCTTCCCCCGTAGGATTTTCAGCTTTGCCGACGTTTCGGTGGGAGGGACATGGAAAGAATTTTCGAAGCCCGGCAATTCTCAGCACACATTTCATTAGGTTGAGTTAATCCTGCGGTCCTGGAAATCCTTGGCAACATTACATTGAAGTTTTTTCAAGGTTTCTAGTGAATGAAGAGCATAAATGGAAGTTGCATACCGGTTTGCTGCATCAATACCGTCATACTTTGTTTAAACATTCCTTCGTCGCAATCATCGTTTGAGGGCAGATGCTGTTTCCTTGTTGGATTAACATAAAAATTTGAAACTAATGTCAACTTTACCTGCGATACGGAGTTGAAGGAGAGGAATGCCCCGCAGTTAGCATCCCTGGACAGCCGAGAGTTGAACTGAAAAATCACCTATAATGGACGGTGTTAACTTAACATGCATGGATGAACAAAATTTTCACCAGAAGCAAACTTTATTCACTAATGTTGCTGCTACCACAATATATGCGGTTCGGGTCACCGCTTGTCGATGGCTTTTTGACAGGCGAAATTATTATTGGGAGTGATGTGAGGCTTAGACTTGGCCAGGTTCGGTGCTTGCCCACGGGATCTTTATCCTCAATAGAATCATCGTACAGTTGGGTCCGTTTGCTAAAAGGCATGCATGAATGAAAAACCAAAAATCAGGCTCAAGGTGCCCCCTCACGTTTCATGGGAGCGGTTGCAATGGAGGATGAAACTTCAGGTATCACTTCCAACATATTTGTCTGTACCGCGCAGTGCGTTTCTGTTTGGTTTGTCACAGAATCTGTGCACACTGATGTCATAGCTTCCGGCGAGCTGAGGAGGGGATAAGCCCTCCTTCGTCAATTTAATTAGCGTTACGAGAACACTGGATACCGGCAAAAATTTTTTGCCATCCAGCCGTGAGTGGTGGGCGTTGTTCACTATATGGTCCACAGATAATTCACTAATGACGAAAAAGTAAAAAAGATAGCAAGGCTGATGACTATAAAGGGCTACATCGAAGCGCTGAACAGTTATCAACAGACTCAAAAGAAGTAGCGAAAACAAGCCCGCAGTAAATGCGTCATCATCCTTACAGTACACATCCATATGAATAACCGGGTAAAACGTCTACCAGGGCCAGGTTAGACTGATGTGGTGGGGTATCCCGTCGTTATTATCTGGTATGGTTAACCGCCCTGCACTGCGTATTCTCCAAGTGAAAGTTGTGCACACTACTCGACGGAAGTATTTGCTGGAAAATGCACGTTGCTCGAAAGACCCTGCTGATGGTTAGAAGCCGGAACATAAAAGATTTCGCCATGGTAAACTGGACTGGGCGCGGACGGTCGTTCAAGGAAGCTAAAGTACTCATGCTGAAGCCTAGGCGTACCCTCCCTTCAAGCAGAGCCGTTGATACCGACCGCGGTAGAAGCCATATCGTGGTGGAACATGCATAACTGGAAAGAGAAAGCTACGCATATTCCCAGGTTCATCCAGTAGGACGCCGAAAACATGTTGGCCCAAAGCGTTCTGCGACGTCACTGTCTTTTGATTACTTGCGTGGGGGATTCATGCAAAAAGCGGACTGTGAATTCAGTGATCTCAATCGAGAAGAGTCTGATGGCAAGCGCAACCAAGGATGCGTGCTGAAACGGCCTCATTTTCTTCATATAGAGCTGTGTAGTTTCTGGTAATGGCCCAAATATTACTCGCTCTGTCCCGTAGGCACTAAGAAAGCCATTTTTGCTGCCCATCAGAAGGCTGATAACCGCAAAACATTGGTTCTCATATCCTCTGGCAAAATCCCTTTCAGGGCTGTAGGATCGACGCAAAGAAGTAATTGCCGGAATTCCAGTGTTTTCGGTAAAGGCCGGCACAGACGTTGAAGGTGACCAACTGGTCATCCATACACCTGATATGGTTCAACCCAACTGAAACCACTCTATTTTCCCTGAGTTCATGTATTTAATACCAATCTTTCCATTCCCCCCGGATAAACAGTGCAGGTTATCTGTCGGGAACAAGTGAATAATGTCAAAAGGGGAAAGCCTTTATGATGTTCCTCTTGTCGCAGCTTTAAAGTGTATCACCTTCAGTGTGGAATATCAGTCCAAACCTACAGATGAGCCTGTCTGGGTACAGCGGAAGCACCTAGCATACCTGCTATGCTGTTTTACATGCTTAATAAAGTCTTAAACAGGTGAACCTGCAACCATACTGTGCAGTCATTTTTATATACTGACTTTTTTGGTTCATTTCAATACCACCCTTCAACAAACCCTCAAGTCCCTTTGCTGTTCTTATAATTGTCCAAATCTTTGGGTTTTGAACTGCAGCTAAACATATTGACCATGGAGAGCCGAGACAACGGTCTCATGGGACGTCCCAATATTGGGCCCAACTGATAGAAACAACAATGGAAAGGCGAAGTCAATGCACATGCAACGGAGCTTCCACAGTGTCATCATCAATGTCCGAGTAGTTCTTTAACACCGGTTTTGAACCTTTCTTCGGCCCGAATTGTATATACTTTCCTTCATTTATGTGTTTTGCCCTTGTGTGCCCAGGTGTTCCAAGCGGCGTTCGAGGATTATTCAGCGCCTCTGACCTCAACATGCTCATACGGCAGAAAAGCACTGCAACTCCATGCGTGTTCGTGCCAGCCTAGATAGCTGTCTTTCTGGCCACGCTGTGGGCTGTTGCAGGCCATTCCTTCGATAACATCTCCAAATGTTTTGCGTCATCTGAAAAGCATCACAGTGAGTACACCGTTATGGAAAACCTACATTTCTTTTTCAAGCATCTAATGATTGCGGACAATAAGTTACCTGTTTTTCCGTCATAGTAGGGGTCGAATTTGCACGATCTTCAGTGTCTCCTACAAGGAAAAGGTCAGACGTGTCCATAATGAAACTTGTTGAAAGTTAAGGTTGTGGTTTTCGCCCGTGCTTTTGCATGGTTTCAATACCGTTTGCCGCGCTAGGGACAGAGCCCTGTTACTTGCATCACCTGAGGAACATATGAAATTTAACAGTTGAACCAGTTCGGGGTACAATTTTTGCCTTTCTTTCAGATAACGCTTGTGCGTTGTCGCTCTCAAAAGTTCTCCATCCATTTTGCACTGGAATCCATTACGAAATGTAAAACTTAAAGAACGGCATCAGGAAATTCAAAAAATGAAATGAATGAGGTAGAATTATAGAATGGCATGTTCTCGTCAACCGGCAGTTGACGAAAACCAAAGCAGTGGTGTGTGCGGAATAAAAGATGCATGGTGCGAAGCGAAAACAGCAGCAGGACAACTCACCGGAAGCCCCCCAAAACATTGTGAACACATTTAAGCAAAGACTCAGTGAAACTCTCATCATGGTTGTACAAATTTTGTAAATTGAAAACGCCATAAAAGGTTCGGGATAAGAGGGCCGAGGAGTGAATTTCGGTGGTCGAACAGCCGCGAAAACCCAAGTAGATGTTAAGTGGCGACACTGGTATAATTCCAATAGCAGTTCGCATTTGCCGTGTATTATCAAACAACAAAGCGTTCACAGTCATTCACAGGCATTTACTTATGGTTTTCAGCATAGATAGCGATAGTCGCAAACATCATCGATTATCCCCTCTGGGCCAATTAGTGTTCGTTTGATTGTCCCCTTGAGCTACTTGGGAATAAAAGAACTCAGACGGATACGATTCACAAAAATACCACAATTAATGGAAGGAACTTTTACTGTATTAGGTTCGAGGCAATTGTGAGAAGCAAAACTGGATAAATGATGAAAAAGGTTTGATGGGAATAGAAGACACTATGATTCGAATAAGTGTGAATAATATGAGCAATAAATACAGGAATTTTTTGCTGTTATGCTTTTGATACCTAAGGTGATTACAATAACTGGACTCAAAGTTATCATACTTGCGGAGGAGTTGGCGACCGCGTTGGGACAGCAGGATGGTGAGAAAATAGTAAGGATCGGCTTCGACGTGTGCCCTTTGGATACCCTGGGTCTTCCGGCGGGACCTCGGAGGTAGACTTGTGGCTTGTTAACAGATGGTCAATCCACCAGCGCTACTAGTAGGGCAGTTAGTTTGAGGAGTTGAATCTAGTAACCAAAGTCCCAGGGAATTAAAAATGGTATGGAGGATCATGGGTGGCTTTCGGTGTGGGGACGACGGGCTAGCGCCGAGCCTTAAATTGCATTTGAGGTCCAGGCACAGAGGTGTACCGAGCGATCTAGGATTATCGTCACGGGAGGGTCGGACGGCCTGAATTAAGGACAACCCAAGGTGTGACTAGATAGTGTGAAATAATGAACAAAGGGAAACTGCAGTCTGTAACTGTTTCGGCTGATGGGTCATGGTGTATAACAAAAGAAAATCATAAATGGTTGGAAGGCCGAAAATTATATGAGCGAATGAGAAAATGGGGTAAAATATCCATGACGTTGACATGTTTGCAAGTTGGAATGATTTGGGTACATTGATGTGTCGACGCTATGTCCACCCTTGACGTGGTTCGAAGTATTCCATTCATTCAATGGATATCGGGCGTCAATCTGAGGTATTTTCTAGGCTCCATTAGTATATATGTTTTATTGCTCCATCAGATACAGTGTTATGGAACACAAAGCCTAATTAGAAATTAGACGGATGGGTTGGAGCTTACTTCTTAGATAACCTGATGAACGCGACCCGGTTAAGAGGTAAAGGTCCCGCCGGCGCTCTGTAGAGTAAAGTGGAAAACAAGAATGTTGGCAGTGAGAGAGGAAACCGAAATGTAACGGCTAGGAAAAATTGGAAACAACGAAAAGAAAATAATAATCCGCCGGTTGCAGAGCACAAAAAGGAAAGAAAGCGTAGCGATTAGCTCGTTGTCAGCCAATCAGAGGTAGTGTTGAATGGCGCTGCTGCAGTGTGCCGATAACTGAATGGATTGGGGCCTAAATTAAAAGGTCAACTCTCAGCCAGTTTGGATTTATATACTGATGGAATACCACTGTGCGTTGACTTTCTTGCTTAATGGATGCTCACCTGAGGAGGAAAAAATAATTGTAGAAAATAAATGAATTGAAACTTAATTGTGTCATAACTGCTTTACAGAACGTGATAACAAGGGGCTGGCATGCCTATACGAGAAGGGAGTGCTGGGACAGAAACTTAGGTTGGCGAGGCTATAAATACGTGTGGAGAGTTTAATGTGACAATGCCCCCATTGGTCTAAGACGGAAGAACCAGTAGCACGTCTAGCGAACACAGAAAACTTGGGGTTTTTTGACAGGAGCGGATCTAGGCTGGTGGGAGACTAATCCAAAGCTGAAGGTGGCCCATTTCCTACATAGCCAGGCTACTGAAAGGCCCAATGGCGTCTCTTGTTTGGCATAGCAACTTAAAGTTAGGTCAAGCGAATGAAGAATAACGTACAACGGATGGATGGCCTGCTGTTGTGTCATGGTTCAGAGGCTAAGGGCTGTGAAAGCAAACGGGGCAAAGTAACCCTCATTATAGGGAACTTAAGAAATATTTGTGAGGAAAGCGAATACTGAATCAGTAGGCGCACTTGGATCAGATAATTGCACTGCTTTTTCAAAAGAACGTGGTACAATTTGCTAGGGACAATAAAAGCGAAGTAAACGTAACAGAGCCTTGACTTACTTGAGACGGCGATCTCTAACCTAAGGTCCAATGCCGTATTTTACCTGCTGATACCAGACGCAGGTTTGACCATGCGGAATGTGGAGTAGAGAAAAGCGTCAAAGTAGGTTTTAGAAGTCGATGGTTGACTCAAAAGCACGCTGTTCTTAGCCATGGGTAATGGTCAGCTGAAGTAACCGGGCGAAGCTTAAGTGAGCTTCTGTGGCAGCTTTAAAATTTGATTAGCCATGTATGTGACGAATGTTTGTTTCAAAGCTTAGGATAAACAACATGAAGAAAATGAAACCCTATGAAGGATTTGGATTTGCGCGCATAGTTGGTCAGAGAACTGTGACAGAGTAAGCCGAGGCCAGCATAGGAAAATTTCAGTGGACCGGAGAAGGATGAACGTTCTTCCCACGAACTGAGTAAAAATTACGGGTTAATTTCCGGGCTGTGGGGCTACTGCGGATCAAGTCTGGGGGCTAAATGACGCACTTTGTAGTTTAGAGTCACTGACCCTCCAAACAGCCGCTTGGCCAATCGCCTCTCAATGGCCTCAGTAGAAATCCTGTCCGTTTTTGCATGCTGGAGTATATCAAAATGCCATACTCAATGAATCGTCCAACGTGTCTTTGCTAAGTTCATGGACCACTGTCGGACAGCTTGACTGTGCAAAAATCAGGCTTATATTTAGCCTAACTTTTTTCGACTCAGTGGCCCCAAGAATTTTCGGGAGACCGAGTGGTTGAGACCCAATCCAAGAATTGTAGGCCTAACTGCGAAAGGAACTCCCCACAGCCAAGTTAAACCGTTAGCTACGCCTCTGCATGAGTACCTTGCACTTTTCGAGAGAGAAGCTCATTACCCAGGACGTAAAACAACATCCGAAAGCAGACAAATCACTACGGATTTCTTTGACCACACTACAGTCTTCTCGAGGCTTAAGAGATTGAACTATTTTTACGCCACCTGCAAACAGAAAGGGGCATCAAGAGATGTTCAGTTTAATGGGCCATTCATATGCACAAGGAATAACAAGGGACTTAGGTCGCTACCTTGTATGACGACACTAATGACAGGTCTGGGATTCGAGGCAATACCGTCAGTGACTGAGTTTGTTTAGGAAAGAACGATAGTTAGTCAACACAAAAGAGAGGTCCACATTCCCGTCGAGGCCAGGTGATTTGTGGGGTTGCAAGGGCAAAATGGTGTTGCATCGAGTCGTGTATAATATACAGGTAAGGAAGCGGACGGCAATACGGCTCATTTAGCGAACCTTGAAGGAGACGCATCAGAAAAATGTATGAATTGGGCAGATGACATTTTTCATTATAATTGCATATGGGTAATCCCGGGGAATCCATAAGGACAAGTGGGAGGAGTGACGAAGCGGAGAGGGCTGGGTTAGAATAAATGAAGTGGTTGTGGTTCGGCGAGGTGGTTAGAACGGGGACATTTCTGGCTGGTTGGTTATGAACAAAAATGACATTATTGCTTTGGAATACTGTCCATGTGCCTCGGCCGGGGCGCCGGTAACCAGAGGTTGTTGGTAATGCCGTTATGATGTTAGAGGTATGTAGAACGGGGTCATGGACAGAATTTCCGGCCAATCTGATGCAACACGACAGATGTTTGACGAAGAAAGTTTGGTTCATTATTATGTATTTTGAATCTGCGACGTAAGTCTTGAGTTCCTTTTGATCATGGAACTTTCCTCAGAGACGATCGTGACGGACAGATGGAAGACAGTGCGGCCAGGCCCGAGAAGCTGAGACAGCGGGGGGCAGAATTAACCACGGGTGCAATTGAGGGAAGTCACGGCGATTTTAGTCGCCGTGCTGACGACGCCGGTGTTGTTACACCGGGGCGCAATGTATTGCTCTTTGAGAGTAAAACTGCAGACAACTAGTGTTTTAGAAGTCTCCATGAAACAGGGCGGGTTTTGATTGATGCCAGACATTTCAGGTTCATGAGGAGAGGAGAAGCATTTGCGACCTACTGAGAGAGTAAAAGAAGAAACTTATGGACGTTTTCGGAGGGGTGGTTGTATAAAAAGATGATGGTGAGTCCTGCGTAGCATAGGTGAGGCTACATAGACCAGCCTGGATAATGGGCTGTTAGCTTTGTCAAGCGGTTTGGAGAAAGATTCCTCAAATAGAACCGTTTTGGGGTTTTTGCTCGTGAGCAGTCTAAGAGTCACCCTCTGAATAGGGGTTTTGTCTGGGGTTAATTTGCTGGACTTGGAGAAAGTAGATGGCGCCATCATAATTTGACTCCTAAACAAAGGCTTTGAAACAGCGGGACCGTCGAATTAACAAAAAAATTAAACAATATCTTAACGAAACTTGTTTACGCAGTCTAAAACGGTGGTAAGGATATCCTGTCATATCTCAAGCAGTGAGCACAGCATTTTTAAGCCTGTCTAATGGAGTACCGTCGGGAGTATTAAAAAACCCAACATTTGACGCCTTTAGATATCGTAGCTTAATTTCTGAATGAATTTTCTCTACTGCTTGGCAGAAGCTAGCGAGAGGTTTGTGCATTGGATTCTGCGGCGTTTTGGTGGAGCATTTTTAATTTGTCAATTTCGCTACTGGAACCTGAAATCACACCAAGATTAAGTGACATCCATTATCAAAAATATAATCTGATTCCATTACAAAGATGACACACTCATTTTGTACATATTATGAAGAATAGGAAGAACTGGATCTAGCAGCTTCTATATAAACTGAAACGGATTTTAGTGAACCAACAAAAAAAATACGGGCTCTCGACAGAAGAGAAAACTAAAAAGAGTGAAGGTTATACGATTCTGGGAAAAAAGAATCTAAAAGTGCATACTCATGGTTTACGCCAGGAAAGCTTTCAATTCCACAGGATCATGACTTCACGATTTGCTTCGTTTGGAGTCTGGTTAGAGTCCGACCATCGATAGCCTAGCATAACGGGTTCTAGTTGAACCAGCATGTGACTAGCGCAGCGATAGAAACATCGTCATTCTCAAAACGAAGGCGCGAGTACATTCCACCGGTCCTTGCGGGACAAAACAATCCGGCATAGTCGGAACGACGACGAGCATGTCGACCGCTGTCCGAAGTTACAGTATCTTGCTCAGTTTTGGGGCAACAGCATACAAGAGACGAATGAGCTCGGCTCCGAGTCCACCAACCACGGTTTACCGCCACCTGGTCAACTTCGGATTTCCAGAAATGCATAAATGGGTGACGTGTGTTGATACAGGATGCTGACTTGATGGCCTTTGCAGTGCTCAGTTGGTGCACAGATCACAGAGTTGGACAGCTCTTCAATCGCCCACTACCGGAGCGGCGGGTTCGACAGAGTTTTGATGAGGTGACCGAGTGAGCCCGCCTCCAACCAGAGGGTTGAACGATGCTGATTGGTGGTGCGACTGTGGCGCTGATATGCGATATTATTGATGAGTTGGCCAAACCGTTGCCATCAACAAGATCAGAGCCAACCAACGAGGTAAACCAAATCAATTTATGCGCGTCAGAAGAAATTTCCGCTGAATCATGAAACCCTTTCCGGGGTTTCAATTGACTATTACAATGGGATGTTCTTTTACTGGAATTTGAGGTCCTTTGTTTGAACTCCCACCAGACAGTTTTATGCCGTTAGGACTTGTAGGAGTAACCTCGTCACCGATATGTTCAAGATGGAGTGAATTCTTTGACATAGGGTTGCCTCCAAATGCAGAAATAGACCGCCGAATGTCGGTACACGCAACAAGCTGAGCCCTCATAAGTGACAACAACGTCAAGTCTTTCGATTCTCACGATTGAGAGCATGCTTTCCGAGGGTCATCCGAGGCGCATTCATTAGGTTTCTGATAATTTTCCTGGTATCCCATAGAGTCCGCAAAGGAAACAGGTGCAAACCTTCGTAAGCGGTTGATGATTTTTAATCTCCACGAACGAGGTATTCTGAGGAGAACAGGAGCATCTGGTGGCCTGTCCATGTACATTTGATCGTCCCTTAATACGACGGTAAGTACATAATATATTTGTGACTGGTTGTTTATTCCCACATTTCGACATCAGCTGGGTAGCACTTCTACTGTAAAACAATGAGCAATCGATTTCGTTGCCACTGAATTTTACGATGGACTCTTCGCAGATGGGTTAATGAGTGAGGTATTCCGACGCAACATGAAACGCATTTCTAGGAGTTCCTAGTGCAGTTACTTGATAGTCTCGCCTAACTGGAGAGGGGTCTTTGTCTGACACCACAACACTCTTTGTAACCCCCACCATGCTGAATCCTTCGGCTTCTAACAAAGCGGGCAGCGCATCCAAAACGGCTTCGTCCAGGGTCGGACTTTATCACTTTCATTCTCTAGTCTCTCTCAACAACTCCCGAATAGAATCTCAAGAACCACAAACACAATCCATGAGAGAACCTGTGGCCGACCGCGAGCGCCCGGAACCCGAACAAAGTGTCCCTCTCGAGA
This sequence comes from Fasciolopsis buskii, assembly GCA_008360955.1. Classification (NCBI taxonomy): domain Eukaryota; kingdom Metazoa; phylum Platyhelminthes; class Trematoda; order Plagiorchiida; family Fasciolidae; genus Fasciolopsis; species Fasciolopsis buskii. The sequence continues at coordinate 49,281 of LUCM01004300.1, read as the reverse complement.
TCCCTGAATGCAAATTTCAGCTTCCCGATTTGTTTGCGGTAACCAAATGTCTTCTATGACCCGGTCCCTGACGGGAACAGCCAGCGTATCTATGGATTCAGAGAGGTGGCCATTGTAGGCAATCTCAATTTGTTGGTCATGAACTTACCTTGATACAACATAGTTTGCTGGTTTCCACGTTTAAGTGCATAGAAGCAATATACCTGTTCCACCACACAAGTAGAATACGGCGTTTTAAGTAACTGGCAAAATAAATTCTCTCCTGTTCTCCGCTGCTTGTTATGCCTTGGATTCCTCTTTCTCTCCTGTCTGGCAAAGTTTACCTATGGACGACATTATTTTAGAGCTTCCCTTGAAGTGTTTTCACTTCAGTACGGCCCACTCCAAATCAACGGAATCAACTGCAAGCGGCAACCTCCGGCGGTGAACTGCCGAACCGGACTGTGGCCTTTAGTCGATTGCCATATATTTGTGCGCTCTTTTACTCGTTTCTGTCTTTGTTATGTCCGCCTCATGAATTTCCGGTAGATTGAGTTTTGTTGCATTCAAAAACACACTGACAACCTCATTGTTTGTACTCGGGACACAGTAAAAGCGGGCCAACGCGAGCACCTTCATCAACCTCTGTGTATGCGAAAATGAATAGCTGGATATTCTCAGTGCACAGTCCAGCAATTGGTTGCAAATGATTCCAGCTTCTGCAACAGCAACGGCTGTTCTGCCTGGAAAGCATTCCTCTGGACTTGTTCACTGTCCTCGAAGTTTGCCTATGCTACTTGAATCAAGCGATCACTTTCAAAAATCATATTTGCGCAACTGCTACCAGCGACGCCTCGTGGTTGGCAGAGAACACGATTAATCCGCTTGTGTGTCACGGAAGCTGCGCGCATTTGGGGTAATTCATCCCCCCTTGGGCTTCTTGCCATGTTTGCAACATAGCTTGACCAAGTGTTGTGTGCGGGCTTCTAAATTTTTGTGGAGTCTCGAATCCAATTTTTCTAAGATTTGTGCCCCAGGTGAAGTAGTCCAGGGTAGGCCACCTTTGACTGTTGCGCTCCACACGCCGTGAGGTCGTTGATTGTTTGTGCAGCCTGTTTATTAACTTCCTCCTCATCCGGCATCCTTCTTTACTGCCCGTCTACTCCGCCGTTTTGGGCCGGCTGACCGATGTCGAACATTATCTGATTGCTGCATTCAGTTCGTCTTCTAATGCCTGGCTAATCCATCCCGAATTTTCATTACACCGTCAGTGGAAATTATTCCTTGATTGTTTGAGAAAACAATCATAGAGAATTTTTGGTTAATACGCCTAAGGAGTTTATTCTCCCGGCATAGGACACAGGTCTATGATATTCTTGAAGGGAGCTCAGGTTCTATTCGCAGTTCAGTTTGAGCCAAACAGAGTGGATCGGAAAATTCATTTGACCCTTCAGATCGTTACGCTGCCGACGAGGTAGCTTGCAGTTTGGAATCAGGTCCGAATTGAATTTGTTCGTTTTTTAAAAGGCGGAGTATTTTGAGTAGCATCATGATCACATTTGTTTGCACGATTAAACATTGCATGAAGGCAAAAAAACGACAACGGAAAGAACTATCCGACCTACATTTTTGTTAACAGATCCTGGACGACCGTACTTAAGGGAACGTCTGGCGTTTTCTCGAGGGCCTACATTGATGTGCTGCGAGTAGTACTCTGGAGCAAGTTATTCATCAGCATCACAACCCGGTTGATAAAATGTTTCCCGAACTTCATTTCATTGGGGCTACGTGGGTTACCCTACTTTAGATGCTGGAAAATACTCAGAAATACCGGTAGCCTTTATGTTGTTGAAGCTACTCAGGAATTTGGAGGTTAGCTCCAAGTCTCCACTGGTATGATTTGTTTTCATCGAGCAGAAGCTCATGTTCTGAAGCTGTTGCACAAACTTGTCTTGCCTGCCCAGTAACCACTTCCGTTGTTGGCCGCTGGGCCTTCTCTATGCACTTCCTATTGCCGCGATATTATGTCGCTGATTATTGTTTATATTGCCAGATTAGAAAAAGCACTGGTTTTGTGCGATGGCATAAACTCATTCTTTTGCGAGTGACCAAAGGGTATGATTTGCTCGATGCTGTTCCGCTTTCTCTTACGACAACCCAACATCATCTTTGCGGCTTAAGCTCACGAATTTCGATAATCTTTGAGTCCTTGGCCCGTGACACGCAACTCAGTAACTTCGGATTATTTGGTTCGGGGCTTTGGTCACTAAAAGAAGCCAACTTAGAGCCGCAGGAAATTTTGTCAAGTCAACCATTTATTACGGCTCCAAATCCCTGGGATTTATCTCTCTTGCCACCAGCAATGATGAAACATGGGTCATCTATTTCCCGCCCAAAGTCGTTCGAAATAAAAAGAACAGAAGGCGACTAAGCCTGGATACCTAATTTACTCTGCATAGGATATCCGATTCGGATTAGTATAGGCCCACTTTGAAAGCACGGCTACGGTTGCTGCGGAAACGTTTTACCTACTCTAGGGCTGACCCAATTATTCTGGAAGGCGAAAAATTGCTGTCTAGTAAAACGCGATTCACAGAACCAAAAGCTTTGTTAAATTACCGGAAGTGTGGCGCGACTGTTAGTTCGGAATCAAGAGTCTGTCGTTAACAAGACGCAGGAAACACGTTAAAACCACGGGCGTCATACTAATGCAGGACGCAATAGCCAGTCTCTGCTCGCTTTCTATCAAGAACCTCATTTATGGGCTGTCGCAGCAGTAGCTGTCCTCCAATAAGTCCACAGGTCTTCCACCCTTAGGTAGGCGTTTTGCGATTCCATAAATTGTTTACCTACAGAAGGTTTGTTGGTACAGAACTTTACACTTTGCATCGAACCTCACCAAAATCACATTATGGTCACCGTTGCCAAGCGGTTCATTCACTATCTTACAGCAAATTTTCCTTTGATGTCCAATTATCACTGCATATAATTTCGATAGTTGCTGCCTGCTTTCAAATTCTGAGTTATTTAAGCTGCAGCAGAAAATGAACATGAAATTTTGCCGATTAATCCGTGGCACTTATGCCACTAGGCAACATGTGCAAAGAAACGGAGTTACTGGAAGATACGTTTTCCATATTCTCTCGACTGGCTCTTGTTTTTCAGCCGATCGACACAACCGGCCCCCATAGCCTGATTAAAAATAGCAGGTGCGTGAATGCTGCTGCATTCTTGAACTTTGGATGCACCAAAGATGTCAAGGAATTTATTATCCCTCACGTCGCGGATAAACGTCTGCCACCGTACGTTAAATATTTATACCCAGAACCTGAAACATGCCCCATCAAACGAGCCACCGTGAGAGGACTCGCAAAGTCCCTCGGTTCAACAATATCAAATGCTTTTGGAGTTTCTAAAAGATTCGCTGGCCAAGGTGATTGTCAGAATCACCCAGACGATAGCCAAAATAAAACGCCTCAAGGATATCCAAATAAACTTTGACGGATCTTAATTAGACATAGGGGTATTTCGTTCATCGATGACTGCTGCAGCAATACCTCCAGGTGAGACTTTATCTTAGTCGATTGCTCAGCGAGCCTTCACCCCTAATAACAGTGCCCAGTAGTGGAAGTTTACACACTCCGCTACCCATTACACGTTAGTCAGCAGTAACCATGCAAAACCCCTGTGCAGCTGCCTCCATCTACGGTCATATTGTTTCAGGCTAGCACAACGGTCATTGCTAATCAGTGGGCTGTCCAGAAAATCGGACCAAGGAAGCACGCTTTAACGACGGAGTATCGGAAAATAATGTGCCGATGTCAAAATCAGTACCCGTTACGCCGCCAGTGGCCATGGGCCTGGATGAAACTGGCTCACTCCCCCTAAAACAACCTCCGCGAAATCATCACTATCTCGCTGTCCCACCTGGTTGACAAAAGTTGCTAAAAAATATCTGGCTTGGAAATACAAACCGTCAGTGGGACGAGCACCTGCTCTTTCACCCTCAACTTCTCAAAGCCGCAGGCAAACCGCTGTGGATGCGACTATACTTCCAAGACCTGGTCCGTCTATTTCCTCTCCGGTGGGTTCATCTGGGCCAGCTTCACATTCGTGCCCACTGCCAGCGGCAGCGAGGTTGCCCAACCGGTGCCAGTTACAAGGAAAGCCCGCTGGCGCCTGCCACTGTCGGCATTATGGCTGTTTACCATTGCCGCAGCTCCAGGACCCTTATCCTTACACTTCTCATTCCAACAAACTGCACTCTTCAAAATCCATTACTGGATTAATGGCAGCCATGAGGCAGTCACTTCGGCTCCACTGGCCTTGTACAGAAACCTGCCACCCCCCCGGACCTTCAGCCCTTGCCCACAAGCATGCCTGCCTTAAACCCTTCAATCCTTACAACATCTAAAACGCATGTTGTGTTTCTCCAACTAAAAATGCCCTCATGACTATTATCCTTCAACGTCACCCCCTTTGATATATGTTCACAGGAAAGTAGCTACCACACTCAAAGCCTCACCCACCCATCTCCCTGCTCCCCCGCGGCGCACACAACGGAGAAAACCAACAGTTCTTACAGATATATTTACACTGGCCATTAGAACTCCATCCCAGAATACCTACTTTTCCAGAGTCAAAACACTGTACTCATCGACCATGATCCTTTCCATCCCATGAGATACCCCAGGGGCAGCTTCTTCAGTCCATGATATTCCTTGTCTCTACTGCTTCCTAAATGCAAATCCAACCGGTGTGCTTCACCTGTATCTCCCGGATCTCTTCGGTCAGAGTAGTTCTTTTGAGCCCACTGCCATTTTACGCTGGTACCGATGAATTGTCAGCTAAGTAGCATGAGCTCCTTAGCCCGTCAAAGTGCAACTACTTCCAAAACCCTCCTTGTGACTAGCCCAAGCTCCACCATCAATGCATAATTTCCAGAGTACTCCTTATCACTTCCTATTCACAACTCTAATAGCCAGTTGTTGCAGCTTCTAATCGATGCTCGCCCTATACTAAGAAAAGTACCATGTCCTTGTCGTTAGGCGTTTTACTCCGTTAACAACTTTTCATCGACTACCGAGACAGTTTAATTATGATACTACTGGCGACGCAATGGCCAGCCCCGTGCATTAAGGCCTTATGAAATTTGGCTTAAATCAGCACCGGGAGACTGCCCCGTGTAGGTCCAAATCAACATAAGCCCGGCTATTACAATATCTTCAGCTAAGTTTCAATGAAGAAGCCATATAGCTCAAGACTGATACTCGTAACAATAGCCTCCTGACGGGATGCCCAAATACCTGCCAAGCTCCCATCAGAACGACTTCCTACTCATATCAGACGCAATGATTTACACTTCCACCCTACCAGGTCATAAATCTTTTGCAAGAGAATCCAACGCTCCAAACGCTTGCCGAACCACCTTTCCAATCACAAGTTACTTGCTCTTTTTTCGCTTAATTTCGCTAGGATGGGTAAATAGCATAACCAACCCGACAAGAGACCGCGTTATTGTAGATTTAATTTTTAGGGCGGGCCTGGGGCCAACCCACTTATTCATTAAAGTAATTCCCTTAGATTTGATCTTCCGCCCGTCAGATATATATTCTTACTGGTTTTTAAATGAGGTATTCCAACCCAAACTTCTAGGCCGTACTTGAGTGCAAATGGGGATCGCCAGCTACATTTGCGCCACAACTTTAGTGAGACTTACTTTTCTTCTCGGAGGAAGTCCGGATTGGAACCGACAAACTTTTGTGATTGCTGCACAAATGTCTCGATAAAAACGCGCCGGATTGCACTCTCCCGATGCCAGTCGAAATGATATACCACACCAGATGAAGCGGTAAAATAACAAAATTTCAGGGAGATATTCTTAGGACCACCGACATCGGTTTATTTTCCAAGGCCCATTGTCTTTCAAAGCACTTTGATAGAATTAGGGGAAGTCCTAGCAAAACTCAAAATCTGGGCTGTCTTAAACAATCCAAACCATTGGCTGCCCTTAAAAAGTATTGAACTAAAAGATAAAGACCTCCGTTGCCCCATCCAGTATACCACATGTATCAACAATCATCTGTACAAACCCCAAGAAACCTCTAACTCATTCTGTAGATTTTTGCATCGGCCATAATAATTGACAGCAGTCTTTCAACTTCGTGTCCACGTTTTCCTTGGTCTCTTCCTTTCCGACACAAATGGGTTTGCGGTTGGCAATAACAACTACCACCAGGAGACAGATTTGTTGACACCAGCTGTACACTCACAATGCGGGGAGGGTATTTCGGTTCTTTTCGCTAAGGCTTTCAGTGTCTTTAACAGGCGCGTGACTTCTTCCTCTCAGTAGAAAATGTCTGTCGTAATGTTTATGCAAGAAGAACGAACACCATCTGATCCAGCCAAATACTGATCAATCAAGCGCATATCCAGTATTTCCAGAATCATAAAGAACTTGATCAGGGCCAGCTCATGGGGTATCATGCGGGCAACAAGCTCGTTAGCAATGACAAACATAATTTCTTTCAGAAGAAATCTTACGCTACGTGCATGAATGACCGTCGAGATGCAAATATAACGGCCGATGGCGCCGGAAGGCTGGCGGTGGTACTAAAAACTCAACAGATTTCCCCCTGTGAGGCGATAAGGAAGGTCAGATCCTACGGGATAACGGCACATGTACTCTCTTGCTATATATCACATCCCACATCAAAACATCAAATGGTGTAAGCAAATAGTCCTAAGTGGTTTTTGTTCTTCCCTGTGACAGTCTACATTCATCAGGCTCTCTAGACCCGACGAATTCTTGGGCTTTAACGGCATGATCCCTAGAGTGAAATATAAGTCATGATTTGTACACCGTGAATTTAGTCAGTCACCAGTGCAACCCGGCCCCTTATAGCCCGTTCCGTAATTCATATCTACTGTAGTTGTTCCTAACTTACCCCCTTCAAGTATCGGATTCCTTTTCTCTAATTATGTGCGTAAAAAATCCACATGCTGGATCAGCCAGGACGCCTATAGACACACTTATTAGATCGAACTGTGGACAGCATCAGCCATCACCCTCATGCATTTTTGGACTCATCTATGTGCCTCAGTAGTTTTCCTTTCTGAGCCACACGAACGATCGATAGCTTCTTAATTCGCAGCTGCCGACAATGCCAGACCACCGCTCATTCCTTTTCTTTCCGTTCCAGGCCGTCAAAATTTGCTTGATTACATAAAATGGCCTCCTACTCTGGTTGCCGCGGCCTTTGACTGCCCTGGATTATCCACTCCATAAAACCTAATAAAAAGCTCGTTCTACCAACACTATATTTACATTATTTTATCCACCTCCCGAGGACACTGTCTTTATTACAATAGCGCGGGTTGCAGCCAAATCGACCGCCTTGTTTGGCGCAAACTGGGCGGGCAGCTTGGCTGTAGCCATGTGCGGATGCAACAAGGTTGGCGGATTACACCCCCTGCATTCACCCTCAAACGGTGTTTTCAGGCACTCGGTCAGCCCCAGTCACTAGCACCGTTGTGGTGACAGATCTCGAATCCCAATGCTTTGCGTGCACTCTTTCGTTTTGGCTTCCTTCTGCTCCCTCCAAAAGCTCTTCTGACCCGAACTTTAGTGGCAAATAGAATTCACGGGGAAGATATTTTATTGGCTTTTGATGTGTGTTGTCGTGATGCCCACTTGAATACTCTTCATCAAAACGGCCGGGGACCATCATTTTCCACGAACATTCATTTGGAAACAAACTGCGGCTTCATTAAACCACGGTTGACAAGAGTCCACCTGACATCGCCTTATCTGAGCCACGTGCCCATTCCTTTCCCAACTCCATCTCCACCACTGGACCCAGCTGAAAAACAAGAATTCAGAACTAGCCACAAACAAACCTCGTAAACTAGACACGCGAGCACAAAATTGTTACCCCGTGCCACCCTCTTTAATTGCCTAAATGAAACGTGACTCCAATATTCCGGACAGTACATCCAGCCAGAACTTGCTTCTAAATAATCTGTTCCGTGCTATACGGCATTTCCTTTCTCCCCACGGGCTGTCCACTCTACCGTGCCCAGTTTCGTGTCTATTTCTATCACACCGGAAACTCAACACAATAAAGGACATAACAGTGGCGTCGTCGACCCACCTCGACCTGCTGCTTGCGTATGTCGGCCTACGACATACGCAACAAACACAAAGTAGTAGGGTTGAGAAGTTCCCGTCCATCTCAAATTCCCCGCGTGTAAATTCTTTACTGATTGTGCTCTCAATCTGTAAATATGGCCTGGGATACACATCATTCGCTATTATGTATGCCATCTGCATTTTTCTGTAACTATCATTGCACATCATGAGCATGCGCACCGCACGCCACGGCACTGCCCGAGAAATAAACATTGCTACTTTATTACTATTATCATTATTCACGTCTACTCTGCATCATATATGTACAAATTTGGTCTTGCTATGCGCATGCCTCTCGCAAATCGAGGACTATACAATATAATTATACTTATTGTTAACATAGTTGGATTGCTGAACTAACCTTCAGACGGAACTGAATCAAACTTTGAAACTTTTCAAAACGGACCTCAAATTGAATCTGGAATTTTGTATCTTAATCTGTTCCAGCTTGAGATAGCCTGACAGTTTGAAAAGCAAATCTTTCGTCTTCCATTTATCAGGAGGCAGATGAAATGTCTTTAAATCTCTGTGAAATGGAACGCTATTCAGTGGTCTATCTTGAACTGCTGTGACTTTGACCTGCGACGGCCACCTTTTTATTGTTCATTGGTATTATTACCATGTTTGCAGCATTTTGGCTACATACACTGGAAACCAAAATCCCAGTTCCCTTTGAAAGATTGACCCCTCAGTCACGGCTGATGTGGCAAGAACGGGTATGCGAGAGAACGTTTTACTATTAAATATGCTTCTTCGTGGAATTCTCTACCTCAACGGCTGCACAAACTCCCGTAATCCACCACCGCCTTCAAAGATGGAATCCAGGGTCATGTGACCGCGTGAACCAGTATCATTTTGCACAAGTGACCTCTTTGAGTCTTAGAGGTACGAAATTGTTCTAAGACTCTGATAATCCTTAGAGTGTTTGCTTACCCCTGCCCTGATTTTCCTTGGTCCGTACAAGCAAAACTTGCTGGTTGCGGCAAACATGCTTTAGCACCTCTGAACTTGGGGGACGAAGGCTACACCAGACAATTGCATCAAAATATACTACGCGGCAAATCAAGGTCAGGCACACGAACTAACTAAGTTAGCTATGTAGGTTCAACAATTTCCATGTTAGAAAAGGAGTTTTGCAGGGATCGATTGCAATTCAGCAACAAAATTAACTTAAGTTCTGAAGCCACGGACCACCTTCGATAATGTATGCCAAAGCTCAGATCGGACTCTTTGAAAGGAAAAACCCAATATCAATCTTTTCGTTCGATATGCCTTTGGGTCGCATCACGAGGCTATCTGGGATAGTAGCTTACCAGACTCTCAGGATGTACTTCACCGCCGCACAACTATGATTTTCGACTTGTACCGTTTCTCTGAATGCCCACCTGGCACGTGTGCTGGCGTCAAGTAAAACTGCGATCGTTTCTGGTTAATATCTTATGAATATCAAATCTGCTAAGGGGTACACGTTCATATCACTACGGTGGGATTCGGAATCATGGTCCTGAAATTTCATGGACCTCTCCTACAGAATCTTTATAAGTCTCTGCAGAACTTCTTGTCCTAGAATCCAAAACACTATGCTCTGTGCAATCGAATTAACTGGTACACTGTATCGTGAATTTAAAGAAACAAAAACCGGTAGTTACTCATAACTGATCTCAGTCATCACATGTGCCGTTGTCACGAAACCCGGCCAACTCCAAAACTGTGCCAGGAAGAAATTCCTCTATGAAGACAGTTCTAAAACTCGTCTGTTACTCTCCAACCACCTTGCCTCAAGCGATGGATGAGAAGCACGCAATCTGTGACTGAATGGGTCATGCATTTTACACGCAGTGGGCAGCTCGGCTGGTCATGATATGTGACCCTGTCATCAGAAGGCGCCGTTATTTCGTCCGTTTCAGGTGTTCCGCCTAACTGCCCGTCCATCCTTATAATTTTTGCCATAGTTAACTTCCTTAAACAAAGCCAGCCAAAACAGCTTCCAGGCTGCTTGGACCTCTGCCTTTATTCGGTGCCCAGCAATATTTAAACTCTTAATTCCATCCAACAGACAGTACAATCGGAACAAAATCCTGCTGCGGACTGCTGCCTCTCCAGCTCAGGCGTACGATTCTCGTTTTCGCTAAGAAGCTGTTGGATGGACCTGCGGTTTGAGAACGGTTTCTGTCCACTGCACAAGCTAAAACGCTTCGAAACTGATAACCTTGTATAATTAGAGACAGAGGGGCCAACAGGAGGAACCCAAAACACCATAGTTACCAACACCACCGGAAGGACGTGCACAACCTGTCCAGTTATAGATCCTATTTGGTAATAAAAGACAAACCAGATTAAAAATAGTACCACGGAGTTCATTCATGAAAGGTGTATTTACGAACACGTTTTATCTTGCAAACAAACCAGTTTTCACATCCATCGCGCCTTACAGTTTTGTTCGTCGCAAGCAGCATATGGATGTAGTCAGAATCGCTGCATCTCCAACAGTCTGCTCAAGCATCAAACTCCATTTTTATATGGTTGAAATGGTTTTAAATGTTTCATTCACTTTTTGTCTCCAACTATATATAATACCATTATGGTCAAATATGGCTTTTATCAACCTCATATAAAGTTCCTCTTGGTTTTTACGATTTTTCATCCGATTACCGTATTTCCATTGTTTTTCTTCGCCTCTGTTTAAGGTTTCTATCCATTACAATAAACCTCTTGAATTTCAAGGTTTTAGGCTATATTCTGGCATTTGCCACGGTCTTCCAGTCAAATTCACCTCCTGCAAAGCGCACTTTCAACGTACGCAAACACAAAGTACCATGCATTCCTATACCAACGGCTTTTCCCAAAAAGTTCTGGATTGTCATGTTAGAAACTTTAAATGTAGCGGATTGACTAGGGCGCACGTGACACGCTTATTGAATCGCAGACTTTGGTTGTTCCTCCATTGTTGCTTTTCGACTAATTCAAGTTAGTATACAAGTGTACCCGCTTGCTCAGCTTTATTTTCGTTCTCCCACAGTTCCTCTGCACTATGCCAATACAAGTATGATCTTACCTGGTCGGTAACTCTCAAAAATCCAAAAATATCAATTGCCTATATTCTTACTTCTTTCGGCCAATCTGACGGCATGAAATTTGGGGCCATCACGACAACGAATTTTGGTGGGCTGTTTAATGAGTCCTGTTTCGGCTCCAGCTGAGAGGAATAGCCATATCTATCCCTCTGGAGGTCTCTGTAGTTGCATGAATTTCGAACAACCTCTACGCAGGGGAACGTAGCATGAAATGACTTGAGCTGTTGAACTGGCCTGTGCACACGGACACCTCGGTCCATCTACTCCAAGTGCACGGGCAAAAATTTTCCTATTTGCTTGCCGTCGATTCGCCTCTGGCTATAGTAAGCCTAGGTTCCATGGAATTGCACCGATTTGCCACGTTTCCAACCACGTTCAGGCGATATCAGTATTCGCCTGAATGTGGATTCCTATCAGTGACTCCCGCAATTGGCCTCCTAGGTCCCACTGGATTATTTACAACTAATCGATAAAGTCTATGCATGTTATCAGGTCCGCGAGGCTCCTTCAGTCTCCAAGCCCAAAGGGCAGGTTTCCGTGAAGAACTTCCGTTTTCCGCCTCCAACGGTATTCCACATGAGCGTACTTAAACCTTGCCGTACATTCTACCCTCAAGCAGTAGAGTGCTATCGGTGGCCAATATTGGGCTCTCATTCACGTCCTTGATTATTTCCTGATTCTCCAGACCAGTAACCAGTGTTTCAATAATGGGGTTGGGGCCCTCGCTGTGATTTTCGAAAACGTTGCCTAATGGTTAGCCAATGGTTACTAATGCCAGCATTTGGATATTTCTAATCGAGTGCTTCACTGGTGTCCTCGTCTTCCGGTGTTCCGCTGTCTTTGCGGTAACTAACTGATCATCTCTCCAATGCCGATCACGTTGCCGCGTGACTTAGTTTGTGCTGTTCCCATCACTTTCCATGACCACCAACTGTGCCCGATTCGTGCGTTTTTGCTCAAAGCCAGCAGCTGCTGACCTCGGCCCGGAGTAGGCAACGGGTATATTCGTCTGCTTGATCCACTAGAGCACCGAATTGTGAAAATCCTGCCCTGTGGCTACGGGAACGGTTGTATGATTTGGTTGAATGTTGCTGAATGATTCATCTGAAGCAAATTACGTGGGGCCTCCGGTTTTATGTTTAATCCCAAACGCTCGCTCTAGTAGCCATTCTGTCATGAGTACTGTCAAACACGGTGAAGGAATCGCTTATGCCGTACACCCAAGTGCTGACGCAATGGCATTTACCGCACCTGAGATCAGTGGGGAGCCTTGCAATAATCAAAGATTTAGTAGAATGACCATAAACCAACTCGCTCCTGGCTTTTGGTTCGTTAAGCACTGGCTCTTCATGGGTGTGCAGCGGCAGCTTATTGCTCTTTGCCAACACACCCTCGGCTTTCTCGATTTTTATAGAGTCCGCCAAATTCTGCTCCCTTATTCTGGGATTACTCTAGCTGACGCTGCCCAAGTTTGCTAGTATTTCCCTTTCAAACCCCTTTGGTTTTCTAGCAACAGCCCACCAGCGGCCTTTTAGCTTGTCTGACTATCCCCGCCAGTTTTTCTGGGCATTCCTGTACAAGGGTTTATGAAACTGCTTGCTTCCTAAGGGCTCTTCGATTTTAAGGAACCCCTAAGTGAATGAGGCAAGAAAAAAATGCCAAACGCAATCTATCTCGAGAATGTAAGTTTTGCTGGTCTTTTTTTTACTGTGTGACAGAACAGAATACGTTTGATAATACCGCTCCAGACAGGTTTTGTGCTCAGCACCATCTTCCGCTTCCTCTGTTTAACAACGGCTCCATAAATGTTAGTATCCTAATTGCGATACACTTTGTAAGAAAATTTCCAGTTCATTTTACGCCTTCAGCTTTAGTACAGCTAAGTTTACGCAGGGCAGTCGTAAGGTCATCATGAGTGAACCCAGAATAGTCTCAGTAGTATGCACAAAAGTGCGCATCACTCCAGGAATCGAATCAATGTATTTTACCTCGCTTTGTGGGTTTCGACAATCAAATATAGCCGAAAAAGAAGCAGACAAATTACTTTCCGAATGGAGAAGAGAGGCGACCTTGACGTCAACATCCGTTGCAATTATCCAAGTTATACGCATCCGCAACTGCAAAGATGACTGCTGGCAAATACACCGCAACTGTCGAAGATAATTTGTGCCAAAACTGGAAGACCTCACCACTAAGTTGAGGTTGAAAAGTGGAAAGACTGGAAGCTTCTTGCAGTTGAAGGCTCAAAAAAAGAGACAACCGGCGAAGAAGGTCATGTAGAGTATTTTGGATACACTTGGAAGACGAAGTAACAGGGAATAATTGATACGCGCATTTTCTGTTTACCATGTCGCGGATACTGATATCACTAAAAAGGAACGCCTGAGGGCCTTCTAAAGCCGAAGTCACAGCATAGATCAGACACAAAAGACCAAACAACGAGTACGTCAAATGAAAAACAGTAGAAAGAATAAATTAAGAGAAATGGAACTTCTTTTCAGCCCTCTGAGACACAAACCAGGTTTACAGAAGCAGCAGCTCCAAATTCAGCACCACTGGAAGCTCAGTACCAAGGGACCATGAGGTACTTTTTATGAACTAATGGAACTCACAATAACACGGTTTCAGAGCCAACATTTTGTTATTTGAATAAAGTGTTCTACCTGAATGCCTATCTAACCAATAAATTCATTGTATACATCCCGTCGGTAAAACGTTTTATTTTTCGGAAGCCGTAGTTTGTGGCTATTATCCTCAAAGACTCTTTGAAGATCGAAGCAGCGGACTTCTAACTTCCCCGGTACATCCGGGGTTTCAGCTGCTACAGTGAAAAAATTAACGGGAGCGCGAATGCGCATTTTCGTTATAATGACATCCTACCATATAGCCGTTAGGTAGCTGGGAAATAATTATTCACCGCAACTGTTCGAATAACATCCCACAGAGTGAAGAACGACCGTCCTTAGGCCAGTATTTGGACCTAATATCAACTACATAAACGCTGTTTATCTGAGATAAATATTGCAGAAACCAAAGTCCTCTATTGGTTAGTTATAAGGCTCCAAATGTTATCCACCTGGCCCAAGCCAGTGGCCTAAAATGGCTGTTAGAATGTATTACAGACAAGGTTCGCCCCTCTGTTTAAGCATCTGTGGATTGTGCAACAAATTGCTTGATAAAACTGTTTTCGACTAACGTTCGCCGAGGGTTTCTACGTTCACAACATAGAAATTCGCGCAGTGAGCAGCCAAAATGAAGCCGTGCTCAAATGAAAGCAAGACGGTTGCACAAATCTGCGCACCATCTAATTAAACGGCCGTCAAATTGCATAGAAAATGCAAACCTCAACTCCACAGTGAAAACAGCGATGCGGCGAGAGTCACGAATACAAATCTATTAAACACGAGCGAAGAGACCGTGTCAGGACCCCGCCCGTATGAAAATGTGCGCTTTTAAAAAGAAGTAAAACAAACGGCCCAAGTGGAGAACTCATAGGGTAAATGATGAAATCAGTCAGTTAGTCGATCTCACTCAGTATGCTAAATTGGCAAAGGATTGGAGGTTTTCACAGTTGAACAAGCAACCAGTTATTGGAACGTTGACAAGCTAGAATAAGTTTAGATTTTAGCAATGTTTCTATGCAAAGCGGGTTTTCATATTAGAGTCAGTAAAGTTGCTAAATTCCAGGAGGCGTCTGGTGTAAGTATTGTAAGTCCGAAGCTTGGGGATTTTATTTCCTACTCGCCAACCAGCTGCAGCACGCAACTTGGGATTGAGCCACGCTGCAAACTTGGGCGAGTACTGCCTTTGCTCTGAATTCCAGCCAAAGCACAAAATAACAGAAATTGTTTAGCGCCACATACTGACCTTGAGGCTGTTTGAACTGTCCAGGTGCCTCTACGATGAACAGTAAAAATTGTCAACAATGCAAAGGCTTACGTTATTTTTTCCATTCACACACAGTAGCATTCCGGAAGAAAATTCAGTGGAGCGACTTAACTTGCCTAGACAGATGCAGCGAACCATTTCAACGCGTAATTGCAGCATTCACCAATAGACTAACAAAGCCGAATGTGGTTCGAGTTCATTGGCGTTGTGGATAGAGAACACCACGCAAGTCTTGGAAGAGAGCAGTGTCTGTCATTCTCATTAATAAATGCTGACCAAAGCATTTGGCTGAAGTGGTCGCTCACACCGGGCCAATTAGGGAGTCGAAGCCAACAAACCACATTTTGACTTCGTGGCCACATGTGCAGTACATTATCATCGCATAAATGAATAAGAATGACCTTGATTCGGTGCTTGGCTTTACCAATTCAGAGGACTTGTGGCCACTGGGTCCAAGGAGAAAAATGTGAAATCCTGTTAATTTTCTATTGTGCTGTTATAGATATAATGTGATTCCAATTTTGAAAGGAATGCGGATGATTACACAATTGAGCAACTTGTGAGCGTCCCCAGAGTGTAAGCCAGCCGTACGAAAACAGTTAACGACCTTAAGGATACCCGTCTCAACTTATCGCCAGAAGACCATGAGGCACGGATCCATTACAAGTGAACGCAAAATGCTTCTAGAACCGTCTTGAAATGCCACTATCGCGTGAAAGTATTTTGAAAGTTTCATTAAATTAATTTGCTATCTGAAATCGTCGATCAGCTGATCATCGGGAAACCATTGAAGCACTGTGTGGCAGCTTCCTCCTCGTTAGGAATAATTAACAATGCGTATCCCCGCGCCCGAACCAATACTCGACCCCGTGACGAACGATTTTCAGTCGAACGCCTTAGACATTGCGCTACCGGGCAGGCTGTCGACAGTTTGTTGAAATTCACCACATGATGATGTTGGACCTTCCGCCACTAATATGCTTGGCCACCAACTGCTAACGCAAGCACTCGACCCCCAACTTATGGATGATATCTCTGAAAGTTGCTGCATTTGGAGGAAACATGCTTTGCGACAGAAGCCTTTCAGAACAAATTACGGGTGATGACGCCTAAGTGAACTCCTTTTTGTGCGTAGTTGTCTGCTTCAAATGGGGAGAATTAATGTCGCATCTCCCAATCATTCAGTGTCAAACACAGTGAAGTTCAAAAGTCTTCGTCTTATCTTCAACTGCGCGGCCAACCTCCCAGAACCAACTCTGCAAAATAAACTATTTTGGATATCAAAGTAAATCACATCGTTCGTCAGCATCTTGTGTTGGTTGCGGTTGAGTGAAAGGACAATAAAAATGGAATAAAACGTAATATTCTCAAAGGTTGTTGTGACGGGGGAGAATGAAACACTGGGATTCATGAGATCTGTTGGAAACGATTTGGAAAAGGAAATTATGAAATGCAAAATAACACTCAAGAACTTGGAGGGATATCGTCCCGCTATTGTGCAAATACCGCTCTGTGAGGGGCAGCAACGAAATGGAGAGTGACAGCCTACTCAGAGGAAGTGGACAACCCCTTTATAAAAATTATACCGGCAACGATCTCGGCAAACTGGATGAGGCAGATATAACCTATGACAGAAACATGAAAGTAGTGGAATTCTAATACAAGTTAGATTAGAAATTACCGAGTAGGTATCTCGTGCTACCTGGTTTCTAGGGCTTCTCCCACAAACCAACCGACGGTTAAAGTCGTAGCCTTCATCGATTAGGCCCTCCATCGAGATTAAACAAAACCCCAACTCCGACGGATTCATCGCCCAACAAACATTAAGGACAGATCAAAATCGTCTCGAATTCCTACGCTTTCAGCCGCTCCTCGGAAGAACCTGAATCGCTATTAGAAAGATGTGGAACTTTCTTTCTGACTTATCAAGCTAGAAGTCGGCGAAAAACGACAGTGTATGTTTCCCTTTGCATTACCTTGCCATTCTAGTTAAATTGAGCATAAGTGGACCTAATAAAAAAACCAATAAAGATCGACGGATATCTCCGAAAGACGCCCTGGGAGGTCGGCGAATCCATGTCCATGGCTCAAGGGTTACGTTTCTAGTCCACCTAATGCCATGTCTGGTGCGTGCGTGCCGTCTGCCGAAACAAAGGTATGCGGCCTTGAGGGAAGGCCGGCGCAACAGATGGACATTGCAAGAGTGGCACATGAACAGGCCCTCGACTGACAGTCGAGAAAGGATCTAAAAGTTGACTTATCTTCGCTTTCAACGGAAGTAGCTGAACATAAAGAAAAGTCCCACAGCCTGTTTAGGGAAAATTGGGGTGGAGTGCAAGAGGGTAGAAGGCTTTGACCTACCTACAACAATGAAGAACCTTAGCAAATGCAAAAGTTGTGCCCGACACCTCCAGTGTCGGTTCCTTTAGATTTGGGCTAGCAATTTTTGGCGGTCCCTTAACCAGTTGCTGAAAGTTCGTTCGATGATTCGTGATTTTTACAGCGGGGGACAGTGATAATCACACCTGTCAAATTGGCAGAACAGAAAAAGTAAAGAAGCAGTGAAACTGTGTGCCTTGTTCCCGCCCGAGCCGAGTATAGAGGGGTATTGAGGTTTCAAAGGACCACTCTGGATGACCTAAAAATCGCTCGCATCCTATATAATAAGGATTTCAAAGATGTCACTGAGGGTATTTAAGAACGAATGCATTCAATATCGTGTTCCAGGGCTGATAAAGATCAACCTAATTTTGAAAACGACTTTAATCCTCTTACCAATATGGAACAAGTCGCCCACCAAACCAAGCCGTCAAAAAATGAACAAAGGCATTTTGAAGAGCCGGAAACCAAAAATGGAGGAAGCAACAGAAAAGCAGAGTCAGATTTGGCGGTTTTTAAAGAGGAGAAGGAAAATAATTCGTCGCGGACGGAACTCGCAAACGGGAAGCGTTCGCCACTTTGGCTCGAACCAAAGCACAAAACTAAAAGTGCTCTTTACTGATAGCCGATCGCCCCATCGCGCACGGAGCAAGGGGAAGTATCTTGCGGCGCTGAGTCTGAAGTTCAATAAAAAGAAACACTGGCGCTGGAAGAATGACAAGGAGTGGGTTGTACTCTGTGGACATAGAAGGGGATTGCGCTGTGACAAGATGCAATAAAGGGTCTTAGAACGAGGTGGTTTATGGTGCCCGGTTTCATGATTGCCACGACTGTGTATCTGGGGCTCAAACCCCGGCCTGAAATGATTAATGGGTGCCATTTCAAGGAAGCTGAGTCGCGAAGCAACTCCGTTTCTTGAGTTTAATCCCGGTTACGGCTCAGTGGTCGAATAGATCTGGTTTGGGCATAGCCAAACGGCGACTTCACATGATTTACCCCAGATCTTACGCAGTAACCTAATTGGGTCCAGGCTATGAAAGTAAAAACCTTAAAGTAAAAGCTCCAGCGGAACCAAGTAAGTCAGTTATTGAAGCGGTGAGCCATAAGCCTCTCCGACTGAAGAAGCAACTTTGGTAAACATGGACCGCTTTTTGGCTGCTTGGGAGACATCACCATTGAAACCAGTTAGAAAATTTCCTCATGGGATAAAGGACTGGCTTCATTCGCCCAATATCTCAGCCGAGAACAATGAGGGAAAGTTACTAATTCTTGCTCGATGTGATGAAACAGAAGGTTAGGTTGTGAAAACTCCCATAATTCATGTTCATCACGCTTTGTTTGGTGGTACTTGGTCCTTTAAACTAAGCGTACCTTGAAACCATATCGGCCAACTGCGTACACGCTAGCGCCTTTAGTTAGACAGACCAAATGACGAGGATGTATGGAACCGATTTGGCAGATTTCTACTAGCTGAACGAAGTGGTATCTCCGATATACGCGCAAAACAATTGCTATGTCCGACCCCGGCACCTGTATTGTATTGTATTGTACTGTATTGTATAGGCATTTACGTACAATAAATGATGTCAGATTTTATCCGAAAATGTGAGTCTAACGAATAAAATAGGGGAAAGAGAAGTTAATAAATAAAATAGAAACAGACTCAACGCCTCGCAAATAATATAAAAGCACTCATCCAGGAATAACCATAACGCATTAGGACAGGCTGCTCAGGAATTCGGCTAAAATTCGGCCACGGTTTGTCAAAATTCGCTTTAAATATTGGATAGTGGAGTTCCTATAAATATTGATTCTGGAGGGTATGGAACGAAAAGCGGATCGTGCGGGAGTGAGAGTGACACCTTGAAAGATCAATGTGCAAAGGATATGTGGGGCCGTAAAGAATTTTGTGAACAAATTTCTCACATGCTAATAAGTTTTGAGCACATACAATAACTAGAGAAGTAACTTCATCCGTCAGAGCTACAGCACCATGCCTTGAAAGAGGTGAGGACAATCTGTGGGGGCCAACCGCTGTGCTGATTTTGGTGGTGCGGAGAAGATTTTGCATCTCGTCCTCAGAAAAACTTGTAACTGTCGTATCGTCATCCTGACCAAATATGACTGGGATTAATTGGAAGGATGAATGAAAACACGATTTATACTGTCGACATCCGAAGGAGTATCGTATACTTCTTCCCACACAATAATCAAATGCCTTGCCATAGGAATCGTTTGTTGTTACCAATCAACAGTTGGCTGGCGAACGTCATCTCGATGCGTTGGATTTCCGATTTTATCAGTTTATTTATGGCCGTATTTTGGTCACTCTACAATGCAAGCCTGGGACGGCGGTAGAAACCAGTTAAGGCGCCCGCATTTACGGGGCTGCATCATGCGAAGGGCATGTCATCAAGGGATGGCTCGAATTTTCGACGCTTATATTTAGATTTTCCGATTTTTAGCTGACTTGCACGAGGGAAGATCAAATTTTTAGAGGTGTGAAAATAGCAGAGGAACTCATCTCAAAAAGCATAAAGCCGCAAGTCTGAAAGCAGCGAGAAAAAGGAGGGGATAATCAACAGCAAATTCTCATCGATGCGAGACAAAATCTTTTGACCGCCAGGAAGACATTGGCGCCAAGCAGAGTGCACAATCGGGAATTTACGGTTTGCTTCAGTGCGTCAATAAGCTTAATTCTGACAGAGAGAGTGCCCCAATTTTTGTCTGCGATAAAACCGCAGCCGCAGTATTGCACAAGTAGACTGTTATAAGAAAAATGAGCGTGAAAGATAAGAACTGTTTTTGGATGAAGCCAAATGGAAAACGTGAAATATGACTGGAAAACATTGAAGCCCAATTCAGAGCCACAAGTGAAAGTGAGAGCACGGTTAGAGGAATCTTCAGGATAGCCTGATGAGTTCAATAAAATAAGTTGGCGACGATTACCGGCTAAAGACCGGTTACGTTGGGCAGGCATGGGCCTCAGATAAGGACGGACGTGAATCACATTAAAATAAATGACCGGAAAAAGAAGATGGTATGTTTGTAGTGAAAACCACATTAGTGTTTGAATGAGCACAACTCATAACAGTGACACCATGCGTGACTTACTATTGTCAACTTTTGCCCTGACGACCAAAGGACTGGGTATATGGATCTATAAATATTTATTTATCGTGTGTTAGAATGAGGTCCATTGTTGTAGGACATGTACGTTGAACAGCGAAGTGGACATGAAACACGCAAATATATCAAATCAGCGTAAAAGCCTGGTCACAGATGGAATGGACTCAAGGAAAACTGCGGAGTTACTGCAGGTATCATGAACAGATTTGTCCATCTAATCAAAGTGCCGGTTTTAGGAACCCCGTCAGATGTTGAAGAGACGCTCAGCGTGCTTTGGTGGGCAAAGAAGACGTGCTGTTCGTTTCAACGAACACAAACACTCGATAACCGGGCCGGGCCGGAATCAGATAAATGAATGCGTGCTGCTACCACTGGCACCCTTTTACGTTATCTCGGGATTCCACAGCTAGTGCTGGATGGCAAGTGTGACGATCAAGGATAAAAAAGGGGTAGCAAACATGTGGCATTTCGGAGGTTGGCTTTAGAGCCAACTTCTTAGGAGGCTGCATCACTATCATCGCTATATACGAAAGTGTGGGCGATGTCTTTTGGTGCTGATGTATATTCTTGTCCCAGTTTTGCCCCTCACGCAAGAAGAATAATGGGAAGGTGATTTGCATCTTTTTAACTTCAAGTGAAGGTAGTATACCTTGAGGTGGCCCACTGCCAGCCCTTTGGCCGATGTGTTTCATGCGCCAGCAGCGGCATCAACGGAAATATGGGAAAAATCAAATCAATCTCATCGAAAGTGGCAAAGGTCAAACACTCTACGTTGCTTCGGGTTCGACCCCGAGTCTTCAAACGCTCACCGTCGAGGGACGTCTAGTGACATATCAAACCTGCTGGGTCATGGTCGCCGAAGTGTCTCCACAAGCGTGAGTGTACCTCTAACTCGGTTATTCCTGGTACTAATTAGAGGGCAACTAGCTGCCGACAGGTTCTCTGTGCATAAATCGCGGAAAACACAAGCTGCTTAAAAATGCTCACAGAAAAAACCCAAAAATCAAAACAGGAATGATTTGCAGGTAATATAAGTTCCAACCAACAGGTTAGACAAAACATAGACATACACAAAGACTAAATATGTGGTCAATGGGGCTCGGTATTCCGTAGCCGAGGTCCCTGTTTTGAAATGTGCAAGTAGGGTGCACCAGCCTCCGACAATGAATGTCAGCTTTGTACAGCGACCGTAGTCAAACGAAGTCTTAGTTAAATGGAACGTGAAGCGATTAAAATAGAGCCACCGCCTATGAAGCGATAATTTCATTACACCCGATGTGCCATTGAATTTTGAGGTTTTTACGCAGCATGTCTTCATACATCTTACCAAGAAGCATCCAAGCCAAACAAGTACCGTGCCAGAAGCACAGTAAACCAAACCCATCGATTCTCTGCGGACAGTCCGTTTAGCACCCACCAACTGGCTGCAGACTTCTTCCTTAAATCTTTCTGCTTCTCAAACTGGTTTTCCTCATCAGCGCCGGGATACTTCGTCATCGGTCACAACCGATAGCTGGGTACAGAGGGTAAGTCCCGCAGACGGCTGCCTGCGAGGATAGGGAGGAAAGTGCGCGTTATCGTGTCCACATTTTAGTACATAGACGCAAAATGACGGAGAGTGACGGTATCTGGAAACTAATGCGGGTCATCGGGGCAGTGGCTGGCGTAAAGTGGGTTAAAACACTTAATGCTTTTGCGTCGAGTAGGCAAATCAGCCACAGGCACAGAACTACCAATGTTGGAAAGAGCTGTCAATGCAACACTAAAATCCATTAATACTCTAGCGCAAACCACCAGAAGAAATGGTCGAATAGCCATGTCGCAGACGAGGGTTTAATCGGACGATAAACGGCGTTGGAAAATTAATTGGGGGTTCTTCCTACACAAAACACAAGAGAATTATAAGTTGGCGTCTGAATAAATATAGATGGATAAGGCAATCAAGCCACTGAAATCGGGCGCCACGTCCAGTTTGTCGCTCATACACACGCATGACATTGCCGCTTCTAATAGATTCAGAAAGTTTAACCCTGGATCTGGACAAACATTACCAATGCACCCATTTGTGCTGGTTGCGGTTCCTATCTCACAGCATCATCTGTTGAAACAAAAGAAAGCAAGGGGATTAATGGAAGATCGACGGCGAAATAGTAAGTTGAAAAACCGTACAGAAGAATGAAGGTTTCGAATACAAGAACGTCACTGACTGCGGCACTCGGTCACGTCATTTTTGTCTCCGCCCATTTCTTTTGGAGTCTCGTGGGTACCAACTCGGCAGCCTAACTGCATCTTCTCGAGCTAAACCCTGAACAAAGATTTCATGCTTATTGCTGACGTCATTGACTGGCCGCCCGAACCATGCTAAAGCGATTTTCTGCCTAGATTAACAGCTTACAACGAGGTGGTCGTTCTGTGGATACTCACAAAACATGTCCAAACCTTCTTGACTTATTCTGATTTACTCTCTGTTCTAAAGATTAGACTGTAGAACCAGTACCTTGCACCTAACCTCTCATTTACCGAAGAACTTCTCCCAACACATTCTACCGATGTTCAAACATCCGAAATACTTCGAATATCGTTTGCTCTCAATGGCCCCCCCAAACGGTCCGTTAAGGACTGTTTTTCATAATGGCACAATACGATAAATTATTTTGGCAGATCTACTAGGAAAGTCGCAAATAAAACATTTCCGATTTTCGTTTTTCTCCGGATGCTGGAACAAAGTATATAAGCGATTTCTTACCTTGGGCGGCGAAGGTGATATTTTGGAAAATGCAGTTAGTTAACTACTTGAGTAGGCCGTAATTCATGATCTTCGTTCACAAAAACCCTTGAGTTTATAAGCCGTACAAAGAAATAGTCTTTGAAGCCTCCACTGTTCTAGAAAATCTTAGCACGAGGTTTTACTGAGATCAGGCGAGTTCGAAAAGCGACCCAGAACGAGCCAATTCTTTGTTCGAAGGGATAAATTTGAAATCGTATGGAGTATCTTCTACGACTGTTTCGAGATGTTTTTGCTGGCCGAGATCATACGTACTCATAACCGCGAACTAAAAATGCACGGGAATGCAAAAGTAATTCAGTCTTTTTTTACGGGGTCAATTATGAGCTCAGCACAACTGTACTGTCCAACACCGCTACTTGGATCCCGCCCTTTTGGAATTTCTCCTTATCCCAACCTATAGAGCAACTTTTTTTAAACAAAAAGCAACAAAATGACTTGGGAAAAGAAGGCGCAGCTTTGAATTTCCGCAATGCTTGAGTAATTCAGTTAGTAGCCTGAACTGCCTTGTTGTTTTACTGCGTCAACTTGTTATTGTGTGGCGCGCATCGGTCCGCGCTCCGACCTTCTCCACATGGATTCATTTGATGCTTATGGGCCTAACTCGCAAGCACTTACGTTTTTTGATCCGGAGGAAAATGATCTGATAGGTGGGGATACACAGGGACCTGATTTCGATTGCACGGACTTTACCTTACCGTCACAGTCACAAACACAAACGTCACAGATCGATCCGGGGATCCCTGAAAAGGTATTTTTGCTGTATGCATTACTTATTTTCAGAAGAACGAAACACAGAATGGCGTGACAACACTTAGTCAGCGTTTATCGGATTTGGACATCAAAGAAGATGAACCAGAAGAAGCTGTTGAACTACCGGAGCATGCTTGTGCATATTGTGGCATACACGACCCCGCTTGCGTTGTATTTTGTAATACCACTAAGAAATGGTTTTGTAACGGGAAGGGAAACACATCGGGAAGGTAGGTTTCATGTTTGCAAACATAGCTTTAGCCATATCGTAAATCACCTTGTACGCGCTCGAGCCAAAGAAGTAACCCTGCATAAGGACGGACCGTTAAAGGATACCCTATTAGAATGCTACGTTTGTGGTTCCAAGAATGTTTTCTTGCTTGGATTCGTTCCTGCAAAATCTGAGTCTGTAGTAGTTCTTTTATGCCGGAATATCTGTGCAAACCAGAACAAGGATATGTATTGGGACCCGGCACAGTGGCAGCCGATTATTCAAGGTCGCCAGTTTCTGTCATGGTTAGTAAAAGTGCCATCAGAAGAGGCTCAGGCGAAAGCTCGGCAGTTGTCTGCCCAGCAGATTAACCTGCTGGAAGAAATGTGGAAGGAGAATCCACAGGCTGCCGTCGATGATCTTAATAAGCCGGGAACAGACAACAAGGTGGACCCCGTGCTGTTGAGGTAAGTCGATGGGCATAGTAATATTGGCTTCAGGTATTCTTCGGCTTCACAGTATCGTGATACGTTCGTCCCGCTTGTAAAGCTAGAAGCGGAGTACGACAAAAAGATCAAAGAATCCTTGAAACTTGAAAATGTGGTTATTCGTTGGGAGACGGCCCTTAACCGTTGTCACGTGGCTTACTTTCGCGTTCCGGGAGCCAATGAAGGTAAATAATGTAACGCGCAGTTCCTTAAGCTTTTGTCAAATTTATTCATTTCCAAACAATTAGAACGGGTTTTGTATTATAAGCGAAGCCTACTTTTATAACCTGCTTGAAGCATGTAACCGTGGACAAAAGGCAGCGGTCAGTGGGGCTTGTCTTACTGTTTAACTTTGAACGATGATGATGATGCTTGAAGCATTTGTACGTGCGGTATAGCGTGGGTCGTCCCATGGGGGAGGGGGTGCGAGAGACCCATGACAAATGAAAGAGACGTACAGCCGCAGTCACATTGAGTCTGTTTAGCGTGAATTTCCTGTAACTGTTATATATATATGTATATATATATATATATATATATATATATATGGCATTGGTTTGTTTGCTGAGCTGGACAGTTTGATTGCAAACGTTTCATCGTCTATCGAGGTGACTTCGTCAGTGCTTTGGTGTTGTGCACAAGCCTCAGTACAGATCATTTGCCATCGTACTCCTGGGCAGGTGCAGAATCTGGCACACGCTGGCTCTTTCATCTATTTTCACGCCACCGACCATCCATCGGGATTTATGATTCCTCATACTACTCATACTACTCGGTTGTCCAAAACGAGGTAGCCCTCGATCAGATGGTCTAACATACACGGCAGGTGGACCATCCGGTGGTCACGTAACCCATTGGGGACTGGGGGCTGATTCATCATCGTTCAGCGTTAAACAGCAAGGCAAGCCTCACTGACCGCTGCCTTTACCCTGGAGTTACACGTGACTGGTTGTACAGTTCATATTCCCTTCAGATGGTGTTGGACGTCCTCAGTGTCCAGTACGCCCTCTTTCACAGGTACCGCTGAGCATACAGCCATACGCTTCTTACGCCGTCCGCGCTTGGTTTGAAATAAGGGCGTAACTAACTCCCCTAGACTGATTGCCGGTGACCACTCAACCCGATGAAAGACTTGATCCTCGCGCTTTAGTGTGAACACTTCCGTAACGCAGAACTTCCTCAACGGAGGCTGTGTAAGACGCCGATCATTTGGGAGCATTTCGAGAGACGTTCAGGGCAAGTAGTCAACTCAGTCTAAGACAACCCTGACCATTCTGAGGCATTTGGGAACTCAGATACCTGTCGGAATGAGAAATCAAGGAAGAGTTAACGAGTAGTGTAATGGTGAGTTATAGTTAGGCAATCATCTGGTTTTTCAATGGTGGCTAGAAATTTGCATAGCTAATTCAGACGTCGTTTATGCCATTTTAAGTCTCTGGATCATAGCTGCTCGTTTTATCTTCACGTAAATTACTCTTTCATCGTATGTTCTAGGCATACCATAAAAGGAGACAGAAAACCATTTATTTAGAATGGAAGTGCCGCCTTCTAAATTGGAGATAACTACATCCGAGTAGAAATTCCAGTGATATCCAAATAGACAGGCAGATATGGTGCGCATGATAAAAGATTAAGACTTGATTCGATCTGCAACTGAGTTGTAGTGGCTGAGAAGATCAGGGGGGAATTTATTAGACAATGGGCAGTAAAACGTGTAGATGAAGTAGTCATACGTACTGCAGATTAGGTAGCTACGAGATGTGCTGTTGATAAAGCCGCAAAGGGTCGGCACAACAGCATTTAAAATTGACACCAATCGGAGCAGTCATCTGTTAGAGCGAAATTTTCAAGATTACTTTTGGTTGCCTATTAAGCTGCGGGAAATGAAAACCATCGAGTTTGGCGTTGCCAGTTTCCCGTCAACTCAAATTGTAAGAGGATATTCGATAGATAAGATAACCAGAACGTGCGTTTTCGTTTCGAACGTCCGGACTGCACTTGTGCGGACATCTTTAGATGCCGCACCTGAGGGCGGAACTGGTGTGCAAAACCTGTTCTTCTGAGGAAACCATCCGAATGCACATGAAGAGGGGATTTTTACACTGATTAGACTTCAGGAGGATGGACTTTTGTGACCAAACACAGGGCTCTTAGCTCCTGGCTGCTTCAAACAGTTTCGAGCTTCCGTAGTTAGCGCACGCATCCAGCATGAAACAGGTTTCTTGAAGGCTACAATCAGAAATGGCTGACACTTGCTAGTGTTTAGTCCCGATACCGGACGTTTAGATGGAGCGTGCGAAAACTGACCCAACGATGTAGTTGGTAAAAATGATTCGGTGCGTTCTGCAAAGTGGAATTTGATTGAGTAATATGAAGACTGTGTCTCGAATTGACCGGTTAATGGTACATCAAACCGGATCAAACGCGATACATTTTCGGCGACGACACGTCCCAATTTCACAGCAGAATATAAATGGCACAGTTACGGGTCGATCCGCGTTAATGTTTGTCAGTTATCTCATTACGGAGCGTTTCACTGTTCGTTTGCAAGTGTTTCTACTGGCGATCCAAGTAATTTCAGCTCAGTTTATTTTCCTAATCTTCTGTGTACCATTCAGGTCCAGAGCTTCGCATTATGCATGGCGATGAACTGATCGTGAGACATTATAACAAACCATCCAGCGATTGGTCAGGAGTTGGTCACGTCATCAAGATACCTGACAGTAAGTTGCATGTTTCCCTAGCGTTTTTGCTCAACATTAACTAAGAGCTACTTAACTTTTATGATCCCAGATGTTCGTCACTTCGGATTCCGTTGCATGTGGGAAATTTCGATCCCACAACTAGACAATTTCTCCGGTTGGATTTTTAATCTTGCCACGTATAACGTATTGCAGTGGTTGTGGTCGGGCTGTCACCAACCTTATAAACACCGGATGCTGAGTAGCGTGCCGATAACTCGAAATTGTGGAGCTCGTTTTGGCAAGATTTAGTAAAGAGAAACTAAATGGCATTTTGACATCGCTCGACCTGTTACCTCATTTGACCCAGTAAGACCAGTTAATTGACGCTAGCCAGCTGTTGGGGTTGTATGCGATTTTATGCCGTTGATGTGCATCTGGCCTTGGCGGTTATGGAGAATGCCTCTTCTATGGCGTGTAATAGAATATTTGCCACACCTTCCGGGTCTTACTGACTGTTTATTTGCTTCGCGACTTTCCCAAATACAGATGCACCTTCCGTAAACCTACTGTGATCTTTTCTTTGACGTGGCGTTCGCTTCAAGACCCTAGCACTACTCTTCACTTAAACCCACCGAAAAAGGGGTGCCCGTCAGAGTGACCTCTCACTCTTATTAAAGTATTTGGGGTAATTATAAGAAAATTCTTATATGAAAATGGTACCACCAGAATTTGCACGAATTAGACTGCGAGCGATAATATATTGTTGATGGAGGATCGCGATGATGTGCAAATATCCATTGACAAACAAGTTAGCTGTCTGGGATTCGTTGGGCAGTTTCGCAATGTGAGATGCCGTTGATTTGGAGTTCCTCGAGACTTTCTCCTGTTCTTTCTGTGGGAATGTTTTGTGAGTAGGTAAATCCTCTCATTTGTTTAGTTACGTGACGATTCCCAGTTTAAGGCGTCTCCGAGATTGTTGTGCTTCGCGGCTATCAGTCAAAGGCCGTGTGCACACTGCAGCAAAAAGATCAGCCGTGATATACGACTCAACCAAGGCCGTTGCATTCGTAAAATATTTGGAGACCACTCAAACATTGTCATTTTCGTAACGTTGCTAACTCGTGCTCGGAAAGTCCTAGTAGCAACGCTAAGGCTGAGTGTAGGTGGGACGCGTCTAGCAGTCAGGCTGAAAACAGACGCGATACAATAGACGCTTTGTCCTCTTAAACACAGTTGATAAGATAAAGACGATATTGATTGGTTCAATGTTTCACGTCACCTTATATCAGGCGATGGGTGCCAGTGAATAATTGTCTTTCGTATTTTGCGGAAATTAACTCCGATTTTTTTGCTCTTAATCTGTCTGGTCGTCGTGGGCAGCATTTGGTCCTATGGTGGCGTTGGTTTCATGCGTTTTTGGTCTCGTTCATTTGTTCGGCTGTTATTCGGTTTGATCTTGGCTTAGAACAAATGAGGCCTGCTTTTCGAATTTTTCATCTTTCCTGTAACTAATATTTTTGTTTAGACACTTGTCGGGAAAGTGGGATGACTTGTTTATACTAGGGATGCACTTTCCCGATGGATTATGAGCGTTATTGGTCGTATATGACCATTTCTACTTATGCAGACCGTGGTAATCGTTCAGCGTTAAAATAGTAGGGTCAGCCTCACTGACCGCTGTGTTTCTCAAGGAGTCGCAAATTCTTATCGAGGCATTGGGTATGAAAATGGATAAAGTGGATCCAAACAAGCGGGGAAAAATACCGTGAATGCCAAGAGTTGGGGTATAGTCTAACAGTGCAAATGCGTTTTTTCAGTCGTTTTGTTTCGACAGAGTATTACAACACGACTGTCACGGTTTGCTGACTTATTCTTCAGCGTATCCAACCAACTAGTTTGACTGGTCTTTCGGACCCCAACCGCGAAGACGTAGGACAACCACCTTATTAAATTTGCTGTACATTTTCAAAAATCCATGCTGCTACGTCATTTTTTGACCTGCACGTGGCCTTTTCCACTCTATGGGAAGAATGAAAAACAAGGCATGATATAGTAAACGAGCGTTTACCATAGGCAACGTGTATCCCAGCCAACGAAATCTAAACTGACTACGCCGATAGAATATTTTCTGGACCCGCACCCAGTACTCGGCTGGCAATCTTCACATTGCTCAGGCGGTCACTCCATCCAAATACAGGAATACTACACAGATAAATGGTCAGAAACATCTAAGCGGCTGGCACATTCAACACGCAAAATCGATGTCTCATGACCATCCGACAGAACTGATCGTACAGCGGCACAATTCACGACATTTCGAAATAAGCGGAACATCAGGCTGGCGCCACTAGTGCTCCAGTTCAAGATGCGTCTCCCGAGGTTTGTATGTATCCGTGTTCATCCCGTCTTGCTGTTATCCTTAGCCCAACAGCCCTCAAGATGATTCAAACGATTATTATTCGTTACTGTCCTTCGAGTATCAAGCTCGGTCCTACTGTCGTTCAATCTTGTAACAGCACTGAACGTGCTACGCACATACCGAAAGGGGCTTCAGTGCTTGCTAATATATTAATTGTTCGTTGTGCATGTCCTACAGATTCAAAGGTGCACACCGGGTTGGCGGTCTAAGATAAATCACAACTGCCCATTTTCCTGTTCGACGCCTACATCCTGGAGAACTCCTAAAGCATCCAGGTTTTTCTCGCCAGCGACGAAATTAAACAAGAATGAAGAGATAGTACACCTTTATCGAATACCGCTGCTCGTTTCGAGAGGGGGACCTGGAACCTTAATCCCGACACAGAGCGGTATAGGACCGTATAAGGTCACACACTAGATCAGGTATGGTAACGAGTCGGACGACTAAGTTGCTGTCTATCACAAAATCACCTCCCAACCTAAAGAACCAGGAGGCCCCCTCATCAGGTCTCCATCAATCGACCTTCCAAGTAAGATTGAATTCGCTTCATGAAGTAGGCCATCCTGCAAATCTCGTTGGATAATGGTGAGACGCAAGCTGTCACACCACACCAAAGTGCAACCTCAATGTGATGGGCCCTACCAAAGGGTTATACTCCGTTGATGTGTCGAATCGCTTAGAAGCATGAATTTTGGACTTAGTGGAAGTGATGTTCTGGTAGTTCTTACATATTTGAATGTATTGTTAAGAAATAGCGTTTATGGGTCTGAGGATGCAAGGAAACCTTTGACATCAGCGTTAAGCCTTTCGAACGATTATCCGGCTTTTATGTACCTTTCTGCATTTTTTTGTTGAAATTTCGGATCTTAAGACGACGCAGTGGAAAGTGCATGCCCACTACACGGAAGAGGGTCGACATTCCTGACGGCGAAACTCCGATCGCGTTGATCCACCAGAAGTCGTATGCACAGTGTTATCACACGTATTTCTTAGAAAATGGGGAATTCTCGGATCGGACAAAACGCACCTAGTGATGCTCATTTAACGCAGCGAATTAAGCAGTTCACGCAATTTTCCTATGCTAGGCATTTTTAGGCACATTTTGCGAGACAGTGTCGATTGCTTCCCTCCCCTCATCCACTGTATAAGCGTCATAGCTGAAAATGAGAAGATCACCCTTCCGTCTCTGGATTTCGTCCTCCTTGAATCGGTATTTTTGCGTTCCGTTGTACGAAATTCCATCGGATCTGAACTCATGTGGGGAACATGTTATAACGTGATGCGGCAATGACGAAATCCAAGGTTTCACTTTCGACTATTGTAGTGTTGTAGTCTGCCGTAACATGGACAATGTTCGCGATTTCCTTTTTTAAGTTCGGAATGCCTCTGAAACGTGCTCTGGAATCTGCGATTTTATCTGAAAAGTTAGCAGTGATCAAGTGGAGTAAACAAGTCAGCGAAAGTTAGAGATTTCACTAGTCGCTTTCGTGATGGATAACAATTCACTGTCGCCCACTCGCTGCCACCTAATCTGCTGAGATTTTATATGGTTCCATGTCACCTCATGTTTTAGAATCATAGTTTTCCGTTTATTTTCTCAGTGAGATGGGCCCTTACGGCTACGCTGGGCGTCTTTTCCATTTCACTCATGTGTTAAACATGTCGTGGAAAGTGACTAGCACATGCTTCAGATCCGAATCTTCAATCTTTCGAATGACAGACACTCGCTGCACCTGGCCGTTGCATACAAACTACTAGCAGCTGGAATCTCTTTAAAAAACGCGGCCTCTACTCCTCTAGAATCCAGCTGAATATCAGGAGCAGAAACTTCATTTTCTCTAGAGAGACGTGAGTGGGAGATTCAATACTGGTGCTTGGATATCATATCACAGTTTTAAATACGACTTAGATTGCTGATCAGGAATTCCTCTATACGATCTTCGTTCAAGTTGCTTCTTACACGCCAAAATTCTCAGTGCATCTGAAAGTTGGAAGACAAACCGAGTAGAAAGATAACTGGAAAATGTAAATTCGGTGGGGTTTGTTAATGAAGGATTCGTGGCAATAACAGGATTTGCCTCAGAATGCTGCTGCCAATGCGGCCTACCGGAGGTCCTGATGATTGAGGTGTCTTCCGAGGAGCAAAGCCGGATAAAAATGAATGATTGTTTATCCCAAATCTGACATCTAGTCGTCGTTATTACGAAAGAGGGCTTGGGATCCGCTGTATTAAATATCGATAAAATTCACCGATACGTCATGCTGAATCGCTGTCAGTTTTTCGCGTTGTACGTTGGATTTGGGCTGAGTGGAGATAAAATCAGAGATGAGCTAAGTTTTGCTGAGTGTTGATTGTGATGAAGTTGATTCTTGATTCGCCTAACCTCTTGGTAGTGATGTAGGGTTGTGTAACTACTCAACGAATAGATCCGGCTTGGTCCTCGAAATGGCAATCAGGAGACCCAACAATGCCATAATTTCAAACCTTAGAGGAAATGGCTAAATTCCGCAGTACCTAGCGTTCTTGCATTCCAACTATTCCAACTTTCCTGTAGCCATTCTAATACTGATGAATTTTCCTTCGCTACCATTCGTCTTGCAAAGTACCAGTCAAAATCAGGGCTTTTGAGCGCGTTAAATGATTGCATATTTTGTACTAATTTATGCAGAGATCTGCGGTCGACGCTGCGGTGATGAATGAGAATAATTTGAGCGGAAGATAGAAAATAAGGCGTCAGTCCTTCCGCATTTTTTCCTCCAGGCCGATTATCCTGAGGCCGAAGACCAAACCTTTCAATGAGCAGTTTGGTTGGCCCACCGTCACGGTGGCTGTACTCCTTATACCTCCAAATGAACCAAGGCAGGTAGATATAAGTTCTCCATCGGAAATGGGCGGGTTAGGTTTTCTAAAAACGCACGAAGATGCTCGGTCAGATAGTCTATCTTCGCCCTCTACTCAAGCCTGGAGGCGAAATGTTACCGTCGGAGTTAATAAAACTCACGGGATCAATTTGAGCTAAAGAATTGATTCCCAGAGACTATAGTAAACCGGTGGTTGTAGAGTCACAGGAAATGTGATAGGCCCTCATTGAAAAATCAGTAGTTTCGTAAGCTTCAGGGGCCTTATCCTCCATCGAGTGCCTAGTGCTCGCTAAGGGTGTGCGCGTCAGAATTGAATCGGTTTCCGTCCCGGTCGCGGTTGCATGCGTCGAATCCTCACTTAGAGCGTAGCACGTCCCGTTGACCGTGTGATCCGAAGCCGGCGTCCGAATCAGGCGCTCGCAATTCTGTGGTAATGCCAGAAAGAAATTCGTTGTTTTTTGAATTTATGCCAACAAATATGGTTATTCTATCATCTGAGTTCACTTTAACAAGCGGTATTCGTCAGTGTTGCCTTCTTTCAAATTTGTTTTTGAGGTGATACTGGAAATCGCCTTACCTTCATGTAATAATAATGGGATTGATATTTGTCCATGGTGGGAAATCGTCTGATCTAAGATACGGGACGACGTTCAGCTTCCCAGGGGAAACCGTAATAAGTACGGGGTTTTCTCAACCGTCTGGATGATAGTCTGTGTTTAGTTTGCTTTTTTTACCTTTGAAGTGTAGATTGCTGTTGCAGGAATCTGGATTCATTCAAAGCCGAACATTTTTCTTAAAATGCGAAAAATTGTGTCACACCGACACCGCGAATGTTTCGCATAAGTGAATCCCAGGCGATTTCTCTATCGTCTGTAACCTTTCACAAGTGCTGATGAGGTCTCGTTGTTGCTACTGACAATGTTGTCGGTAGTTAAAGTTGGCAAAATTCGCTTGATTTGCGCTCAGTTAGGTCGGAATCAATTTAGTGCTTGGAACTACAAGCACGTAATCGCCAGTGCGACATTTCAGTGAAAGTAGTCCGTACAGTTATCAGGTCACAAAGAGAATTGGAACAGACTAAACACGCGCAAAGCCATGGATGTAAGACGGACAAAGGGCTGTTCTTTATGTGCATCTCCAATACGGCCACATAACAACAAACCCATTCTGATGCATTTGATTAGAATGAAGACGCAGAATAGTGAACTGACGTCCACTGTTTGGTCAAACACATTCACACACACGAATACACAGTCACAACGAGACTACACCTTGACGTGGTGCAATGGCTTGCGCGCCTCCATGATCCAACGAGCTATACAGGATAGCTTATCTCAAGCCCAAGATCCAATCATGCCTGGAAGGTCAATGGGTAGAAGCCTGACGAAGTAGTCTCCTGGTCCTCCAAGTTGGGAGTTGGTCTGAGTTAGCAGCTCAGTCGGAAAAACGAGTGGAAGACTAATTGATCCAAGTAGATGGGCGCCCACTCAGCTGTACCCCGCTGCCTTGCGGTCAGGTTCTTGTCAGAACCAAAGGCTTTGGTTGAGAACCCTAATCGTTCTTCTGCTTAGCGGCTGGACTCCCTAGCAGTACCCGTCCATTTTTCCCCATGAGTTACACGCCTACAAATAATTCCATACCTTATCGGTCGTCGCGCAGGATAATCAGGATCGCGCTGCTCATTGCATTGAGCGCAGGTGGGGTGGATAGTGATAAGTATGCTACTGCTCAGAGTTCCCTCTCTTGTATTCAACCTGTCTCTTCTGTCTCCAACCCAATCTGTTTGCCCCTTCTGCCTACCCATATTATCTCCATTGAAAACACGCCCGATACTCGCAACGTTTTATTGTCAAGTAGTGTAGTAGGTGGTTTTCAGTCTGTTAGTTCACATTTTCTCAAGCCTCGTCAGCCTCTGCATCTGGGTTCCTTCAATGTGCGCACTTTAATGCAGGCTGGCCAACAGGCGTGTTTGGCTCTGACAGTAGACTCACTTTCGATTGATGTCTGCTGTGTGAGTGAAACACGAATTCAGGATTCGAGTAGAGTAATTCAGCTAACTGCGCCAAACGTCTCTTCAAGATATTTTCTTCGCACTTCAGGAGACGAAGCAGCTCAAGCTGTGGGTCAACGTGGTGTAGGAATAGTCTTGAGCGAGAAGGCTGAAGCAGCCCTTCTAGATTGGATCCCAGTCAACAGTCGTTTGTGTGCCATGAGACTGCAGGGATCAGTCGGCGTCCGAAAGGGTATTAGTGTTAGGCGTAGTTTATTTGTTATCTCGGCATACGCTCCAACAGACTGCAGCACTGACATGGAGAAAGACGAATTTTACGATAACCTCGTCACTCTTGTTCGGAAGAGCAAACGCTCTGACATTGTAGTGGTAGCAGGTGACTTTAATGCACAAGTTGGCAAACTGAGTGCATCGGAGTCCTGTTTAGACGGGCGATGCGCCTTGCCTGCACAGCGAACAGACAACGGGGAAATACTTCTCCAATTCTGTGCAGATAATCATTTATTCCTGTCTAGTACGAATTTCCGACACAGTTCACGTCGCACATCGACATGGCGTTCTAACTCGACAGGTACTTTGAGTCAGATTGACCATATCGCAGTTAGCTACCGTTGGCGCGGTTTTGTCCAGAACTGTAGATCGTACTGGACCACGTACGTCGAATCGGACCATGCGTTAGTTTTAATGCGATTTTTGCTGCAGCTGAATGGTCATCGAAGCAGGCCACAAATCCGATTGGCTGTCGAACGTTTGTCTGATTCGGCTGTTCGCAACAGCTGCGAACAGAAACTATCCGAGGGACTAAGAACTGCGACCAGTAGCAATGTAGACGATCAGTGAGATCAAATTAAACAGGCGATGCATTCGGCAGCGAATTTCGCCTGTGGTCCCAGATCTAGCATTCATCAAGAACACTGGATATCTCAAGCGTCACTAATTCTAATGGAGCAAAAGCGCGAGCTGCCTAACTGCAAAGAAATAAATAAGATGCGTCGGCAGTTGCAGCGTCAGTTGACCATAAGCCTTAGGAATGACCGCGAAAGCTGGTGGGTTAAGGTAGCCGAAGAGATGGAAGTGGCGTCCGCTTCAGGTAACAGTCAAAGACTGTTTAAGCTTATACGCGACAGTGGTGGGAGGCGAACTTCGGTTAGTGAAGTCGTGTGCGATAGGAATGGAGAGCTCATCTATGGTAGACAACAAAGGGNNNNGTTACAGGTAGATGTGTATAAGAGACAGTGTTTAAGCTTATACGCGACAGTGGTGGGAGGCGAACTTCGGTTAGTGAAGTCGTGTGCGATAGGAATGGAGAGCTCATCTATGGTAGACAACAAAGGGTGGACCGTTGGGCAGAACGTTTCAAGGATCAGTTTGACTGGCCATACGCTATCGTATCTAGTCCGACGTCTGGAGCTGTGAATCCTTGGGAGGTGTCACTTGATCCCCCAACGGAAGTGGAAGTGGAGTCGAATATTCGGCTTCTGAAGAGGGGTGGGGAAGTGCTGACGAAATCACTTACCTCCTTGCTTCGTGATATTTGGAACGAGGGGCGTATCTCGCTATCGTGGGGTGAGTCACTGATTATACCCATCTTCAAGAAGGGTACACGGAGTGACTACAGCAATCATCGTGGGATTAGTTTAATTCCGATAGTTACTGAGGTGTTACCTTGATAATGCTTCGCCGTTTGACACCGATTCGCGAGAGTAATATCCGCGAACAACAGGCCGGATTTCGACTAGGTCGAGGTTCCATCGACCAGATATTCACTCTTCGACAGATACTCGAAACGCGCCACACGCACCGGCGCCCAACGATCGTAGTCTTCCTCGACTTGAAAGGGGCTTTCGACTCCGTGGATCGACCGGTACTACTCAGTGCTCTCCATCGGAAGAGTATGCCAACGAAGTTTGTGAACCTGTTGCGAGCATTGTACTCGCATACCTATGGTCGCGTTGGGGTATACGGTGAACTGTCACGTTCATTCGGAACGACTAGTGGCGTTCGACAAGGGTGTTCCATCTCTCCATTCTTGTTCAACTTCGTCATGGACGAGATGATGGAAGATGCTTTAGCAGGTCTCCGGGATGTAGGAGTCGAACTGGGAAATGGAGGAAGGCTATGCGACCTAGATTACGCAGACGACGTCGTGTGCCTGTTCGAGTCTACGGACCATGCACAACGGGCACTAGATAGACTGTCGAGATCGGTTGCTCGGTTTGGGATTTGCTTCGCACCTTCAAAGTGCAAAGTACCGTTACAGGACTGGACGACAGCAGCGCCGAACTTGATACTGGATGGAGAGGAGCTGACAATTGTGGACCGTTTCACCTACCTTGGTAGCTGCGTGTCTAACGATGGTAGCTCGACAGTGGAGGTAAACACGCGTGTATCGAAAGCTCGAGAAGCTTCTGCTGGACTAAAGCACTTGTGGCGTCGGTATAATATTTCGCTGAAGTTGAAAGGTCGTGTGTACTGTGGTGCAGTGCGCTCAGTTCTGTTGTACGGTTGCGAGACGTGGAGTATGCGTGTGGGCGATGTTCGTTGGTTGGAGGTTTTCGACAACCGATGTTTACGTAGTATGGCTAAGGTTGGATGGAATGACCGGGTGAGTAATATTGACGTTCGGGATCTGGTATTGGGTGCCACTTCTGAAAATAGCTTGTTTCATCGTCTGAAACTTCATAGACACTCGTCTACCATATCAAGCCCTATTTTGTTTCTCCTAAGAAATGGAAGAAGCCATGTGGAGGCCAACAGATGACGTGGCAACGTGGGATGAGAAAATGTACAGCGAAGTTAGGTAAAGTAGGTGTCTCACGCCTTCGTGGTTGGGGTCCGAAAGACTTGTCGACTTGCTGGCTGGAGACACTGAAGGATATGGCAGTGAACCGTGAACAGTGGCGATCGTGTTGTCATTTTCTATCGAATCAGAATGATTGAAAACACGTGCGTTTGTACAGTTAGACTGTGTTCCGTGTGTTAGCTGCAGCAGCATCTTTTCTTTTGCCGCCTGTGTAGGTCCACTGCCTGTTCCCCTTTGATATTCACTCTTTTTATATATACATGTTACTCTGGGGAACGGCAGCGGTCAGTGAGGCTTACCTTGTTGTTTAACGCTGAACGATGATGATGATGATGATAACACGAATACACTATCATCCATTTTGCTTTGGGTGTCACTTGTGCTTAGATCACGTATGCGCCTTGCACAGGCGAAATGAACAAAATGTCAAAATCGGAGCCCAAGTAGGCATATGCGGATGTCTTGACATTCTGTGGTGGAAAACCTGCTTCATGATCGCGGGTGTGGTGTTACTTTATTCACGATTTTTCTTCTCCACTTAACCTCAGTACACCGGTTGCCACACTTTCACCCTCGGCGACCTGTGTTTGATGCTTGTGCTGCGGCTCAACGCAGCTATGTCTACAAATTGCTGTTGTGACTTGATTTCTTATCAACGTATGACGAAATGTTTTATTTCTTGTTCAGACTTCAGTGACGAGGTTGGCCTGGAAATGGTACCGAAGGCCGCTGTTCCAAATGAACCGGCGACTTACATGATTGAATTCAAGTGGAAATCTACACCTTTCGAACGTATGATTAAAGCAATAAAGGACGTGACAGATGAGAGTCACGATCTGTTACCCCCTTATATTTTTCATCGTCTTCTCGGAGTAGACATGGATGACATGGTGCTCAAATGCAACTTACCCAAGCGATATTCAGCACCAGACCTCCCAGAATTGAATCACAGTCAGGTGTTTGCGGTGAAGACGGTACTTCAGCGCCCGCTCAGTCTCATTCAAGGTCCCCCCGGCACCGGGAAAACCGTGACGTCAGCTTCGATAGTCTATCATTTGAACCAAATACACCAAAAGAAGGTCCTTGTCGTAGCTCCAAGTAACACAGCGGTCGATCAGTTGTGCGAAAAAATCAGCCGCACCGGGCTCAAAGTCGTGCGATTGTGTGCTCGATCGCGAGAGGCACTAGCTTCGCCAGTCAGTCATTTAATGCTGCATATTCAAGCTCAGCATGTGAAAGGTCACACTGAACTACGAAAACTTCAGCAACTAAAGGATGAAACTGGTGAGCTGAGTGAAGACGACGAAAATCGCTACCGTATACTTAAACGTGAACTTGAACGTAAGTTGGCGTCTTATCGCTCGTGTTCTTTTTCAGTGGATGTTTGGTCTCGTGTTCATGCAACTGTTGTTCTTTTATTTTACAGGTGAGTTGTTGTTGGCGGCAGATGTGATATGTTGCACGTGCGTCACAGCTGGCGATGTACGACTCAGACCTTTGAGTTTCCATTCAGTGTTGATTGATGAGTCGACACAAGCCATGGAACCGGAATGTCTCATTCCTCTAAATGTAGGTTGCCGCCAAGTTGTACTCGTTGGTGATCATTGTCAACTGGGCCCAGTGATTACGTGCAAAAAAGCAGCAAATGCCGGCCTCACACAAAGTCTCTTTGAACGCTTCGTCCTGCTTGGTATTCGTCCAATCCGGTTACAGGTTGGTTGTGCACGGGTTCGATTGTTTTTCACGATGTTCTTAATCTTCCCAAACAAATCTGACATGACCATCTCTTGTAATCGCTTATCTTCAAATTCTTAGATCAGTTTATTTCCAGGTTTCCGAATAGCTTTTGTATCGAATAATCAGTGATTCAACGCTTGGCATTGGGGAAGTTAAGAGGCTAAACGTCGGATCCATCAGACTCCCCGTTTATCTAAGGATGCTTTTTAGGTCGTTTCTTCTTAGGCTAACACTCTCCTTTCCGATTCAATCTAACTAAGGTTCGATTTCCATCAGTATATAGTGCTCACCTCGTTATATGTATATGTTATATGATTGCACGATTTCAGTGAAATTTCAGGGCGCGAGCTGCGGCTTATTAAGAGCTGCCAAACACCTGCTGTCTTCGTTACTCTGTAGAGAACTATCATCCGTTTCAGCTTCGTTCATTTAGGATTTACCGCAGTTGTCTCTTGATGTAAACTGTATCTCATTTGAATTAGTTTTGAGTTCTTTTTATCCCTAAAGAGTAGAACAATAAGCGCTGTTGATGTCAATTTCATTATTCGTTGAACTTTAGGTGCTTATAACATGAGCCAAAATAACTACACAATTTTGTGATTTTTTTCCCAGGTCCAATATCGTATGCATCCTGCACTGTCAGCTTTTCCGAGTAATGTATTCTATGAGGGCAGTTTGCAAAATGGCGTCAGTGCTGAGGACCGATGCAAAAAAATTGATTTCCCCTGGCCTAACCCGGATCGACCAATGTTTTTCTATTGCACATCTGGTCAAGAAGAAATATCTGGAAATGGTGTATCATATCTGAATCGCACTGAAGCTGCTACGGTAGAAAAGATAGTCACTAAGTGAGTGGACGACAAGTATATTTCCCGGTTTTCATATCTTACATTTATCTTGGTGGTCCTGTTGACAAAGATTGATGAGGTATATCCCTCAGGGCTGATAGGTGACCACTTTCCCTGAACGCTTCGTGAAATGCTTCCGAATTCATATTCTTTTCAGCCATCTGCTAAGGAAATCTTACTAACTGCCTTCAGGTGGCAGCGATGTTCCTACCAAAGTATTAAAGCGAAGGCATATGTATGACGCTCCATTGATTTGATGGATCTTCAGTCGTTCTAGGGCAACGTGTGTGTGGATTGTCTGAATTGGATTGAATTTCTGAAATGGTGAGGTGTTCTGTAACTCGAGGTACCGTGTTTCGATAATCTCACCTGTGGTTCCACAAACCTGTCCGGCCTATCTAATCTGTCAGTTCGTAAGACTTGAACGGGCCACAATGTTACCCGCTAATCAAGACTAACTCTACTATCTAGCTTTCGGCTACGTATGTGAAGGCTAGAGGAGCAACGAGAAACAAAAATTCCGGTCTATGCCCTACTTTCGGGACTATGGTTACTTGCTGAACTATGTGCTCTCATGCTGGGATGTTCATGAGGAGCGACGCATCGTGTTTCGACAGCCTGGATATACGTCGCCAAACTAAGGTCCAGCCTACAGAATAAAAATATGTTGCCTGTTAGAATGTCAGGACATTTTAAAACTCAAGTGGTCTGCACATCACAAGGCAGGCTTTGCATGACCACCACGTTAAAATTGTTTGCCTCCCATATCCATGAATCCAACTCAAGTAATCGACACATTAAGTCACAGTTAGTGGCGACACCTTAACGGCTTCATCACAATAACCCTGTGGAACTGGTCTCCACGGTACCTCTTGTGCTCAGATCTAAACTAACAATGTAAGTTCTTTCCAGACCTCGGTTGACACAAGTTGCCTGCGGCTGTGACACACTCAAACTAACGCGGCCAATATTGGAACTCAAGACCAATACTGGCACAAATTGTTTCAAGGTAGAAAGAATGAGACGTCTGCTCTGGCTTCGACTCATCAGTTGACATTCGCTTTTATCTCCCGTTCCTGCTAGTCCCACAGTGCGCAGCCAAGTTAAGTAGATAAACATTCATTTATTAGACCAAGACATCATTTGTTTCGGTTTTCTCTGGTCGGCACAATGATGTACCGGTCTTCTGACTGATTCGACCCATCGCTGCTAAAGGACCTTATCAATGGTATTTCCGCTTGGTTCGTTGATTGACGTAACGAGCGCCGTCACCGCAGTTGTGTTGACTTTCTACAAGAATAATGGCTATGGCGACGTATCATCCACTACCCGGGTTTATAGACATGATGTATTTCTCGTCGCAGCGTATTTGAGCGCTTGTTTGCAAAAAAACCCATCCATTCTATTAGGAACATATTTGACCTTGGTTAACACCACGTTAACGATTACCTTTACAGTTTGACCGACATTATCAGAATAGTTGTGTGCCGGACTATAAAGCAGAATAGGGTAAAGCTGCTTGCAGACAAGCTATGATGGCACGGAGGACACCTAAAAAGGCTTTACTTAAAAAATAAATGTCCACTTCTAGTGTCGTGACGTGATGTGCACATTTTGCCGACAAAGCAAGACCATTACCCTCATGCTCCATTCCATTGATTCGATAACATTTACCGTGAGAGGCACATGAACCCAATAACGGGTCACTGGTCGGTTCAAGGAGAAAATTCTTCTCTGTAGACTTCGATTAGCCGTCGGCAGACGGCTGTCGCTCGACTCGTTACGGCACATGTCCTAATGTTACCTTATGTGGTTCTATGTCAATCCGAGTTCAGGGTTGAGGCTGCCGTTTCCTTTCTCTCATGGTGAGCTCTACTGGCTATGGGGCACTCATGCTTCTAGCATGTAATTAAAAAATTGCATCTCCGTTGAAATATGGTTTGTGAGCATTCTAGATGTTACATGCCATTACCACATGAAGTTCACGCAAGATGTTTCTTTTCATCCCAGTCACTGGTTGAAAAGCGTTTAATGTGAACAAGATGGTCTGTGATGCCGACGGTTCGTTTAACAACAACCAATGCTGGGGACTTTTACGCTTGGCGGGCTTTTTTAAAGGTAATTTAATTTATCTTCTTTGTTAACCACTTCCTCAGCTGTTCTGGCGCGGGTCCGGCGATCATTTTGATGGATCCACCTGAGACATAAGTCCACAATAAAATCGATCTCCTGGGAGTTACAAATCCCCGGATTCTGGTAGTCCCCACCATTGTGACATCAGTCCAGAAATGAAGGATTATTCACCAAAATCCAAGCCAATGCAGTGTGCTGTAAACGGGTCGACATCTGCGATTGACCTTCCAAGAACTTCTTTTTCTCTCATTTTTCATTTTCGGTCTCAGCTTCGAAAGCACATAGTCATCACAGGTTTGTGTTAGATTTGGATAACAGCCCGAATATCTCTTAATCGAATGCATGGATGACGTGTAAATGCTTTAAATCTCTGGTGATGTCATACCTACACAAACCGAGACCGCTTGCTGTAACAGTCTGGTGCCCGGTTTCCTTGCGGATGGTGTGATCAGATGCGCCTCGGTAATCTTAGTGACATCAGCTGCGTTGAAAATCAAGGCACTTTAAGAGGTCTGCAGAATGTAGGATTCCAACTGGGAGATGAAGGGAAGCTGC
Source organism: Fasciolopsis buskii (assembly GCA_008360955.1). Lineage (NCBI taxonomy): Eukaryota > Metazoa > Platyhelminthes > Trematoda > Plagiorchiida > Fasciolidae > Fasciolopsis > Fasciolopsis buskii. The sequence goes on along the minus strand of LUCM01004300.1, from coordinate 6,352 downwards.
ATGATCTAGATTACGCAGACGAAGTTGTGTACCTATTCAAATCCACGGACCATGCACAACACGCACTGGATAGACTCTCGAGGTCTGCAGCTTGGTCTGGCACGTGCTTTGAATTTTCAAAGTGTAAAATGCTGTTACGGGACTGGACGACAGTAGTCCCGAACTTGATACTAGATGGAGAGCAAGTAACGATTGTGGACCGTTTCACTTACCTTGGTAGCTGCCTATCAGATAATGGTAGCACGACAGTAGAAGTGGACACGAAGGCTCGAGCAGCTTACGCTGGACTGATGACTTGTAGCGTCGGCCTGATATTTCACTGAATTTGAAAGGTCGTATGTACTGCGCCACAGTGTGCTCAGTTCTATTGAACGGTTGCGAGACATGGAGTATGCGCGTGGGAGATGTTCGTCGGTTAGAGGTTTTCGACCACCGATGTCTTCGTAGTACAGCTGAGATTGGAAGGAGTTATCGGGTGACTAATGCAGAGGTCAGGAATCTGGTACCAAATGCCAGTTCTGAGAATACCTTATCTCAGCGTATGAAGCTCAGTAGGCTACGTTGGTTGGGTCATGTGTCACGTATAGCAAACACTCGTCTACTATACTATGCCATAATTTACGTTTTTCCCATGGAGCGGAAGAGGCTATGTGGAGGTCAGCAGATGACGTGGCAACGTGAAATGAGAAAATGGACAGCGGACTTGGGTAGAGTAGGTGTCTCGCGTCTTCTTGGTTAGGGTCCGAAAGACCCGTCAACTAGCTGGCTGGAGAGACTGAAGTATATGACAGTGAGCCGTGAACAGTGGCAATCTTGTTTTTATTTTGTATTCGATCCGAATGATTAGAAAAGGATGCGTTTGTACAGTTACACTGTAGCATTCTTATTTTTTTTCCGTTCTTTGTAGGTCCACTCTCTGTTCCCCTTGGATATTCACTCTTTTTATATAAACGTGTAACTGTAGGGAGAAGGCAGCGATCAGTGAGGCTTGCGTTGCTGTTTAACGGTGAACGATAATGATGCTGGATATGCGAGGAGTTTGTGAAATGAGCCTACGAACACGGGAGTGAAAATGTTTTCCATGGTTGCTAACTCACGGTAAACTTACGTGCTTCCTCAATCATAATGGTAACACGATCCCCACCCTGTACGGTTCGCTGACTTATCGTTGGTTATATCCAGCCAATTAGGTTTACTGATATTTCGGACCCCAAACGCGAAGACGCGAGACACCCACTTTGCTAAGTTTCATCATCATAATCGTTGACCCTTAAACGGCAAGGCAAGCCTCACCGATCGCTGCCTTTTCCCCATAGTCACACGTTTTTATAAACCAAGGGGAGCAGGGGTTGGACCTGCAAAGAGCGGAAACAGATAAGAATGCTGCAGTACCCAGATCGCAATGTCCTTTAGTTAGACAGAGACGCTACTTACAAACTTTATCCCTTCTCCTACCCCCACAGATAAGAAATGTTTTATTTCTTACCTTGCTTTCTTTCCTTTAATCGTGATCTGTCTACGGACTTTTTTAGAGCTCACATCTAACTGTAGTGTTTGTTTTTTTACGTCAGTATTGTTGGTATGTTTGTATTCATCCCAAGTATTCGTCATACGTTTTGATGTTCGAGCTTAAGATTCGCCCGCAGGCAGACGCACAAAAGCACTATTTGACTGGATTAGTTCCGTCTGGTTTGATGTCTTTTTGTCGCAGTGAATTATTTCAGCGAATTTGAAAATGGTATGGCTGTACACCACGCGTGGTTTTAATATCAATTATCTGTACCCCTAGTTTGATCAGTCAAAAACATTTAGAAATGAGCGCGAAATGGCTGCATTCGGTCTTTTTGAGGTCCCATTTACGTCCATCCCAACTTTTAAAGAACGATAACAGATCCTTTGTGCATTGGTGCTGCATTCACACTGAAATAAAAGACAGAAACTGCAGTGATTTAGTGGCTAGTATTTGTCTCAAAGTTGAAACCAAGTTGGTGCATTGTTGATTTTCACCTCATAGTTGGTGTTTTTCAGCTTTTAATGCTGTTGACTAAAAGATGTAAATTCGAGGTATTTTTCGGTTATTTTCGTTTTCATTTCTTACCTAGTTGTGCACCTGAGTCTGATTGTTCCACTCAGCAAGTTGTTTGTTGCATACTTTCTGATCACCGGGGCGCATTGCAATTCTTTTTTGCTCTCTAGAATGCTAAAAATTGGTGTTCATCCCAACACAATCGGCGTGATAACGCCATATGAAGGTCAGCGGGCGTATCTGGCGCATTATTTACACTACTCCGGCTCACTAAATGCCAAATTGTATCAAGAAATCGAAATAGCTAGTGTAGACGCATTTCAAGGTCGCGAGAAAGATTATATCATCTTGTCCTGCGTGCGAGCTAATGAAAACCAAGGCATTGGATTTCTGAATGATCCTCGGCGTCTCAATGTGGCTCTCACACGTGCGAGATATGGTCTGATCGTTGTGGGCAACCCAAAAGCATTGTGCAAAGTAAGTTCGATGTTTCATCATATTTCAGTACGACAATCACCGTCACCTTGCAACTCGCTCGTTATGTTCATGTTTCATAAAATCTCCGTGATCTTTTATCATTTGTTCCAGCAACCTTTGTGGAATCAACTTCTTCACTTCTACCGCGACCAACATTTGTTAGTTGAGGGGCCGCTGAATAACCTCACGGAATATATGTTACAATTCCCAAAACCAAAGGTACCTTATACGTTCAAACCCGGTGGACATTATCTGGCCCAACTAGCAGCAAATACCGACCAGTTGATGAACGCCCAGTTAGCTATTGGCCAGCGTCCGGGTGCGCCAAACTTCTATTCCCAAACTGCTAATAACACGACCAACTCATTCCAGAACACTCGGGATTCAATAGCCATGCTTGCGGCAGCTGCAGCAGTTGCGGCTTCAGCTTACTTCGGCGGTAATGGTGCCACGGGGACGGGCGGCACGATCAATCAGGCAACTGCCGGTGCACCTCATGGAGCGTCAGGCATTAGTCAACCAGGAGCTAGTCACGCTGCAGCTTACGCCCTAGCTGCGGCTGCAGCTGCACAGCATCACACCGTACAGAACTATGCGGCCAATGCGCAACACAATCTCAACCAGCTTGCCAGCCAATCTTTGTTCGACCAAATTGGTTATATTGGACCAAACCGCCAATTTGCCGCAGCCAACGCAAATTCCAGTAAGTAGTTTCTTATGGACCATTTCATTTTCGCAGTTAATCACTTAACAAATCGATTGTTTGACACAGTCGACACATTTCTACGGAAAAAGGCTCAATCCAGTTATTCAGATTTGTATTGCGAACAAGATAATAAAATGAACAAAGCAGTAACCTTCCGAAACACTTTCCGACGAATATATAGGTGGTTCGCGCGTGAAAAACAAACGTAAAATGGACACTCATAAGGTTTTGTACGACCATAAACGGGCATACCCCATTGAGTGCTGTCTTTTCTTCAGATTTATGTGCTGCTGTAGAGCGATTGAATATGCAGGCCGTCACAACGGGACTGCACTTTGACGTAGTGTAATGGCTTGCGAGCCCTCAACGAGGTATACATAATGGCATATTTCAAACCGAAGATCCAATCATACCTGGAAGGTCAATGGGTAGAAGCCTGACGAAGTAGTCTCCTGGTCCTCCAAGTTGGGAGTTGGTCTGAGTTAGCAGCTCAGTCGGAAAAACGAGTGGAAGACTAATTGATCCAAGTAGATGGGCGCCCACTCAGCTGTACCCCGCTGCCTTGCGGTCAGGTTCTTGTCAGAACCAAAGGCTTTGGTTGAGAACCCTAATCGTTCTTCTGCTTAGCGGCTGGACTCCCTAGCAGTACCCGTCCATTTTTCCCCATGAGTTACACGCCTACAAATAATTCCATACCTTATCGGTCGTCGCGCAGGATAATCAGGATCGCGCTGCTCATTGCATTGAGCGCAGGTGGGGTGGATAGTGATAAGTATGCTACTGCTCAGAGTTCCCTCTCTTGTATTCAACCTGTCTCTTCTGTCTCCAACCCAATCTGTTTGCCCCTTCTGCCTACCCATATTATCTCCATTGAAAACACGCCCGATACTCGCAACGTTTTATTGTCAAGTAGTGTAGTAGGTGGTTTTCAGTCTGTTAGTTCACATTTTCTCAAGCCTCGTCAGCCTCTGCATCTGGGTTCCTTCAATGTGCGCACTTTAATGCAGGCTGGCCAACAGGCGTGTTTGGCTCTGACAGTAGACTCACTTTCGATTGATGTCTGCTGTGTGAGTGAAACACGAATTCAGGATTCGAGTAGAGTAATTCAGCTAACTGCGCCAAACGTCTCTTCAAGATATTTTCTTCGCACTTCAGGAGACGAAGCAGCTCAAGCTGTGGGTCAACGTGGTGTAGGAATAGTCTTGAGCGAGAAGGCTGAAGCAGCCCTTCTAGATTGGATCCCAGTCAACAGTCGTTTGTGTGCCATGAGACTGCAGGGATCAGTCGGCGTCCGAAAGGGTATTAGTGTTAGGCGTAGTTTATTTGTTATCTCGGCATACGCTCCAACAGACTGCAGCACTGACATGGAGAAAGACGAATTTTACGATAACCTCGTCACTCTTGTTCGGAAGAGCAAACGCTCTGACATTGTAGTGGTAGCAGGTGACTTTAATGCACAAGTTGGCAAACTGAGTGCATCGGAGTCCTGTTTAGACGGGCGATGCGCCTTGCCTGCACAGCGAACAGACAACGGGGAAATACTTCTCCAATTCTGTGCAGATAATCATTTATTCCTGTCTAGTACGAATTTCCGACACAGTTCACGTCGCACATCGACATGGCGTTCTAACTCGACAGGTACACTGAGTCAGATTGACCATATCGCAGTTAGCTACCGTTGGCGCAGTTCTGTTCAGAACTGTAGATCATACTGGACCACGTACGTCGCAGTTTTCATACGATTTTCGCCTCACTTCGACTATCATTGACATAGGCCACAAGCCCGCATGGCCGTCGCACGTTTGTGTGATTCGGCGGTTCGCAACAGCTTTAAACGGGAACTATTCGACGAGCAACAGTGTAGGTGAGCGCTGAAAAAATAATCAAACAGTCTGTGCAGTCGGGAGCAGCTTTCGCCTGTAGTCCTAGATCACAAGGGTCACTGGGTGTAACGGAGCAAAAGCGCCAGGTTCCTAATGGCAAAAAGGTGAATAAAATGTGTTGACATGTGCGACGTCATTTGACCATAAGCCTTATAAATGACGGTGAAAACTGGTGGATTAAGTTGGCTGAAGAGATGGAAGTGCTGTCTGATCCGCTGATTCACACGCACCTTTCATGTCCAGAAAGAGTACGATCATGAAGCGGCATTGTGTGACGCGTTTCTAGACTTTGGCGAAGAATGAATATTTGATCGATGCAACTTCGACCTGGACAAAATCCGGGCTGCTGTTCGCGGATATTACTATCGCGAACAGGTATCAACAACTCTGCATTGTTGGAGCTAACGCGTTTTCAACTATCGGAATTGAACTAATCCCTCGATGATTGCTACAGTCACTGTATGCCCTTCTTCAAGATCGGTACAGTCGATGACTCGCTGCCCCCTATGAAAGTGACAGCGGCACGCGGCAGGCATCGTTTAGTGAAGTCGTGTGCGATAGAAATGAAGAGCTTGTCCATGGTAGACGACAACGTATTTAAGCCGAGGTATGAAGCTGCGAATTCTTGAAAAGCGTCTTGATTTCCCAACGGAGGTGGAAGTAAAAAGGAATATTCGTCTTCAGAAAAGAGGGAACAGGTGGTCCCGATAAACTTTCTTTTCAAACTGGGTGAATAAAACCTAGTCAAAAGTTCTTACCTACTCGCTTCGTGAGATTCGGAACGAGGAACGCATTCCGCTATCGTGGGACGGAGTCACTGATTGTACCCATGTTAAAGAAAAACACACGGAGTAACTATACTAGTCATCGTGAAATTAGTTTAATCTCGACGGTTACCAAAGTCTCAGCTTCGATGACGCTGCGTCGTTTGACGTTGGATGGCGAGAATAACACCTGCGAACAACAGGCCGGACTCCGACCAGCTTGAAGTTGCATCGACCTGATATTCATACTTCGTCATTTACTGGAAAAGCGCCCCCATGTCGCCCTACGATGATCGTCTTCTTGTACATGAACGAGGCGTTTGACTCAGTGGATCCGACAGTATTACTCAGGTAAACAGAAAGCCAAGCCTCACTGATCCCTGCCTTTTTCCCACAGAACAGGGAGTAAACGAAAACAAGAATGCTACAGTACCCAGCGCATGCAACACAGTCTAACTGTACAAACGCATCCTTTTCTAATCATTCGGATCGAATA
>LUCM01004299.1:79020-104526 GCA_008360955.1 Fasciolopsis buskii | reverse complement strand
GTTCCAAAGTTGTGTCTGGTTGCTGTTCGATTTTGGCTAAAAGACGGGTGCGCAAGTTTGAATGGCTTAGGGACTGAAGCCCACAAATAAAAATCAGACACCGGAATTGGTCTTCTGTCAATGCACCCAGTTTGAACTTGCCACACTCGCGGTTAACAATTCCTGCGAATGTTACCAGGTCGTCCACGTCCCGTTTGTATGAAATATTCTGCACTAAGCGTTTGCCGACGGTCTTGAGAGTGGACCATTATGGCTTCGGATTCTCTGGTCGCCTCCAAAAACGCCACTATTGGCAAAACTAATTAATATGTTTCTGAGGCATTGCGCATTCATATAGTTATGATGTCTATTGTATCGCAGTGTAGTGCATTAATTTTAATTCATTTTTTTCGTTCTCATTTCTAGCTATGATTGATCTCACCAAAGTGGGTCCAAATAAAATGTGATGATCTTTCTCAGTGATGCGCCTGATCTGCTGTACTATGGTTAGTTTATGCAGCCTACTATGCTGAGTCGCTCCAGGGTCTTAACAGTTCTCAACTTGAAAAAGAAATTGCTGATGATCGAGCACTGAGCAGTGAACGCTACTTTGGTCTAGTCAATGTGAGTATCAGTTTCAGTTATTTAACTGCATGTGTATTTAGTTTGGTAATACGTGCTACTGTAACTCAGTCCTTCAAGCCCTCTTCTTCTGCAAGCCGTTCCGGGATCGAGTACTACAATATAGACAGACTCGTGTGCAAAAGAAGGAAACGCTACTCAGTTGCCTCGCAGATTTGTTTCATGCAATTACTACTCAGAAAAAAAGTGTGGGTCAGATCGCTCCGAAAAAGTTTATCAACAAACTGAAACGTGAAAACGGTAAATAATTGTCTTCTTATTCGGAGATCGTTTTACAACATTGCTAGGCGCTTTTGATAATTATCTTCAGCAAGATGCACATGAGTTTCTCATCTACATCCTGAACGAAATCGCTGATATTTTACAAGGTAACCCTGTTCGAAAACAATGTTCAAGTTGCCACCAGCCGAACAAACTTCGGGGGGTTCCGGGCGTTCTCCTAACCGCGGCGATGATCAGTTGAAAAATGATACAAGTGATGAATATTCCAATAATTGGATACAAGAGATCTTTCAGGGGTGTTTGACAAATGAAACAAGGTGCTTGACGTGCGAAAATGTTCGAATTAAGGACGAGCGTTTCTTGGATCTTTCTGTGGATGTAGCTCAAGATTGGAGTATATTTCATTGCCTTAAATGTTTTTCTGAAACGGAAACCATGCAGTCAGACAACAAATATTACTGCGAGTTTTGTCGATGTAAACAAGAAGCTCAAAAAAGGTTGGTTAAAATTTGTGCACCGAACTAGGTTGCATGAGTTTGAACTTTTTACTTATGTTCATTTGCCTTCTTTTCTGACTTCGGTACCATGTTTTTGCAATCTATAGCTTTGATAAATTTTGTGCCCAGTCCGTCCGTAACAAACCGAGCACATTTAGGTTCATCAGCATGCTTTGCATTCGAGTCAATTTCGGTTTGCACAACCATTAACATTGCACGGATGTGCTCCGGCTTTGGTTACCACATCGCGACTATAACAGTGAAAAACAATCAGCACAAGACCCATAATAACAAGAGAATAGTTCGAACTCAAGAACGCCACTGACTGCGTCGCTGAATCTTATTATCTTCAGGTCTCCAGTCATCGCTTTGAACGATCTCATGAGCCCCAACTAGGTGGTCCAACTCGATCCACTTCATAGCTTTTCACCACGTCATGGATTGGCCACATTGACCCATCTTACAACCGTCACCTGCTTTGGAGCATGGCATATACCGAAAGAGTCCATTTGTAGGCATGCTTTATATGCGTCGCAACTAACGTAGCCTACACTAGTTCAATGGCTGTTCGGCTGACGGAGTTCTGTGACACAATAACCTATTGGAAACATCAGCATTGCTGATCCTCCCATCATACTCTGTCAGTACTACGAAGACAACGCTGTTCAAATACCTAGAGGCTTCACATAACTTTTTCTTCAACAGCCGCGTTCCTTATCTGTGTAATAAGACTGAAGTTACCGCTGCTGTGTTAATTGCACCCGGGACCAATATTCTAACGTCGCGTCGATCCCACGTTAAAGGTTGAAAATAACAATAAAATCTGTACACTTCATGTGACAGTCATCATCATCAACATCATCATCGTCATCATCATCATCGCCATCATCATCAACATCATCATCATCATCACCATCATTATCATCATCATCATCATCATCATCACCATCATCATCATCATCACCATCATCACCATCATCATCATCATCGTCGTCGTCATCTTCATCATCATCGTCATCGTGATCGCCGTCATCATCACTATCATCTTCGTCATCACCATCATCAATTATTATCATCGTTTGTGTTCTATATGCTAAGAATCTGTTCAGGTCTTTTATATTTCTTTGATTTTTGGGCTGCCACTCTTTTAACCACATTTTTCGCGCTTCCTTGTCATCTTGTGAGACTCAAATTGTACTTTCGTTTGATCATGTTTTTTTTGTGTCCTTCTGTATTTTACAGAATGCGTGTTAAGAGACCTCCGCTAATTCTGGCGCTACACCTGAAGCGGTTCAAATACTCAGAAGAGGTGAATAGTTTCACAAAATTATCGTGTCCTGTGACAGTTTCCCCCGAGCTGCGGTTACCAAACACAGTGAGTATTGTTGTCATTAGTTCGGTCTATTGAAGTGATGCAGAACTTGATATCCTTTATTCTCACGGTAGGTATTTGCTTTAGATTGCAGATTGGCTTTATTCTCATCGGGTCTATAGGATACCACGTGGTACTCCGCTGATTCTATAAAAAAACCTTTTCTGTTACTTGGAGAGTTGGTTCCTTGGATGTCAGCAGTTACAACTGATATAATTTACTTTTCCGCGGTTTTACAGCTAAAAATACAAGCAAAGTGAACTAGTGTAACACTATTGTTCAGACAATGGAGAAAAACCGGTTAATTACACAGGTCTTTGCTCAGAGGCACGACATCATCCGCATATTATAAACCAAGCAATTCATTATCTGAGCAGATATTAACGCAGCTATTCTCAAATACGGATAGGGCGATTTTCATAGTCATCTCAGTGCCAAAGTCGAAAAATAAAGGTGAAAAGGACCCAACTCAGCGAACGTCACTTGTGGTTTACCCTTGCGAAGGATCGCAGTAAGCACGAACTCGGCTTCAGCTGTTCGCGATGCCACAGTTTCTCAATCGACTGAGCGAAACATCGTCTTCAGATCAAAACGAAGATTGTAAGTCCACGGGACGCGTGCTTATGTACTTAGAATTTTCGCAGAGTAAATATTTGGTCAATAGATCCCCGACCGGATCAGAAACCGGCTTGATTATCACGTATACACCTTTCGCAGATATTGAGTAATCGGCGGTGGATAATTTACACGAGCACTTTCGACACAATGCTTATTAAACTAATTCCTCCGTGATTTTCACATGAGAAACTAATAACCTTGTTATAAATTGGCACAACCACTGATTTACACCAATCGTTAGAAATCTGTTCTCTTTCACAGACTAATCCAAAGAGTTGTTAACTCCTCATCGTTCCTGAAGGTTTGGCGGTGGAAGCTGATCTGATCCAGCCGCTTTATGATTTTCCAAATTCCCTGATGACCTCCATTTCTGAAAGAGGAGGATTGATATCTACCTGCATTATTTCACTTGCATGCATGGATGGTAGACCTACTCTCGAACTAGACCAGCAAGTGATCCTTAAGGTGCTTTACCCGACTCTCCAATCGATGCTCTTGAGAATGAGTCAGTGATTTGTCAGATTCTTTGATCACTTGGGTTGCCCTTGGCTTACGTGGATCAATATTCCTAAACAACTGATAAATGTTCCGGCTGTTGCCGATACCCTCAGCCTTTCCCATTTCCTTGCACTTCCCTAAGCACCTTTACTTGTGGTTATTTCTCACGCTATTGGTTAGTAGACGTCTCAGGTGTTTACGCCTCTTGTAATATATGGCATCGCCTGGGACGGGTCTGCGAGAATCCAAAGGAGTTGAGGATATCCATCTTAGGTTTACCTGGTTTGGAATCTTGCGTAGCAGTTGCTGCTAAATGCCATACTTCTTTGCTCTGCCCCCTTCTCCCCAGTGTTCGCTTGGGTCTTGGGCATCTCGTTCTACCGGCATTCGGGTTGAGAACTCCGACTGGAACTAAGAATAGTAATGATCATCTGGAATCAGCTGTGCAAGACATGTGGTTTTCGTGTGTGCCCATGTTCCTGTCGTATGATGATGTGATAGATGCAACGTCAAGCTGGTCGAAAACCCGCTTTATTCTCATCAGTATTTCCTTCGCGAGCACCGCATAACCAGAGTACGGTAATGCATTTCGGATGAACTGTTTCTAGAAGAGGACTGACGACTACCCAGGTCATGTCGAAAGAACCGGTCGAACTTTTAGAACCATTCGGTCTACTCTTGTCTGGGCGACCGACCGGTACAATAGAATGTAACATGGGTAAATCTGATCTTATAAAGAGAGGTTTGACCTTTTCGCCTGCCCACAGAGATTACCTTCGACCATGCACAACCGTTTCTGTGTATAAGAGCTCCTAATACCCCATTTGGCATCCAAAACGTCAAAATTCATTACGTGCTTCAGTCGGCTGTATTGGCGTTAGGTATGAGCGTAATGACGTGCGTACTTGATGGTTCGCCGACTCACAATGGACAGCGGCGATTGCCACGCTGGACGGAGCACTTCGAAGTACATTTCAACTGATGCGCCTCTCCCGCAGCTGTTTCGAGATATCCCTTGGTCTGTTCCAACAAATCCACCTGAGAACGAGGTTCGCACGGAAACCCGAGACCTAGATTGTCACAAAGTCCGATAGACCTTCTCTGACTTTGTTAAGAGATGGTAGACTATTGCTTGTTAGGGGAATTCAAATTTTGTTCTCTAAGATGCAGGAATTGATTGCTATCCTCGTTCTCGAGAAGAGTATTTCGCAGTGTCTACCCCACCCTTTAGGATATTAGTCAAATTGTATGCAGGTTATACATCACGCGATATGCGAACTCGTGATATACAGGTTGCATTTCGTGTCGGTCATGGATGCGTTAGTCAGATCTTCACCTCCCAATAGCTGTTAAAACACAGTTATGCCTTCCAAAAGCCAACGGTCATCCACGCAGCACTATAGCGTTGTTTGATAAACGGTTGATTACCTGAGAAGCAAAGATTCGTTCAGTCATATCTCAAGTCATTCTCGGCTTTGGCTTTGGTTGGTGCTTCCTACCTTTGGAGCCTAAGGAATGAAGCTTATTGGTGGTTACAGAAGCTGGGAGGTATGATTCCGAATCGATATCAGTGTGGCGAACGCTGTGCGGCTCGCCTATAGAAATTTCGTTCTTTAAAATGACGGGAAGTGCCGAAAAACACGGAATTGTTTACAGTAAAGCAAGCACAATGTTTGTTTTCCCTCTGTTATGCCGTGTCTGCACCATTTTGTTTGAATTTCGTTACTTCGACACCATGCTCGTGTTGAAGCCAGTGTAAAATGTTGTTATATGCTCAGTTGGTGTTTCATGCCCTTTTGAAACATGATGGGGTGGGCAACCTAACTCCTTTCCCAACGACTACCTTCCATGAAGGAACGTGCATACGGAGAGAGTGAATCTGCAGGAATGCGTAACGTCACAACCACTTTAAAATATCTAAATTCAGTGCATCTCCCAGCTACTGAGTTCTATTACCTAATATCTCATTCCTAAGCGAGCTATTGCTAATTTTATTCTCCCACCCTGTTTTAACAATGCAAATAAGACGTGTGTTCAAACACAAGCGGTTTCCCCACATTTTCTTCCGTCCGCGACCATGTTTCTGAACCGTTTCGGTACTTGCTCGATCTTTGATCGATAACCGGACGTCGCGCAGACGCCGTAAATGTTTTAATTTGGCAAGTGCCGATCGAGCTTTCTGTATACACGAAGACACTTCATTCAACGTATGATCACCAACCAAGATGTAACTGCCCGAACGATAAAGTTTGTGTGCTTCACCGAACTCGACTTTGGGCCACGATCACTCAAGTATGTGTTGGTTGACCAGTGATTCTTGGTGCTTAGGACATGACATGCTGAAAGTTATGAAGACTTGTGCTAATCCGCTGCTCGCAGGAGTACGAGTTACATTTTTGGCTTGAAGTTCAGATGGTGACTTAGATTTAGAATCCTTTCCTGGGCTCTCGAGAAGGCGAAGACCAAAATTGTGTTATTCTTTAAGTGCTGTGCTTTTTATACGATCAGATATTACCCATTCTATTTATCGATTATTTGGTGCCACCCTCATTTTGCAGTGTTGCTATGGCACTGAAGTGATCACATCAGCTTTTCCTCCCGTCTCAGTTTACTGTATAGGTTTTACTGGCTTACCCACGTTTTAATTGTCATATTTGTCATACATTTTGTTGACGATTTATCTTGATAAGAGTAATTCGTGGTTTTTGAGATGAGGTAATTCTGGTTCTGGCGACCCTCAGTTTGTGGTGAGCAGTCTTTCGCAAAACAAAATGCATAAAAATAAATAAGTCGCATAACACAATTGCTCCACGGAGACTTTAATACTTTTAATGTATAAGTGGACAGTTACTGTGGTTTCGATGTTTAATGTTTGACTTGTTGCAAACATCCATGATCTTGGTGGTTGTGCCTATTAGAGTTTTAAACCCGAAAATGTAGCGTTCAGATCCTACCATCCTCAGTCGGTTTGCCTCTGGCCGTTTATCACAGTTAGTGTATTAGGGCATTGTGTTACTTTAAATTACTGACGTTTTTGGAATCATGTATTTTGTTTCTCCGCCTAGTAGAGTCGTGAGTTCTGTAGTGCTTTTGGTGCTGTGAAATGCAAATATTGGTCTTCCGTTATTCTAAAAACAGCCCGTCGTTTCTGTCTCGGATCACCAGTCGTCAGTCATATCCGTCGGTAATCAGCCGTCGTCCGTCCCCACTATCTTTTGCGGAAACACGCGAGTCCTGTTGGCATTAGTCGTTTTATTATCTTGTCTGCATCTATAATGGACGCATGTCTGTGCCTGTGGCCGTCATATGTTCGTAGACTTCCCTAGTCATCGCCTGATTCGTCCATTTGTTTGGTCAGTTTTCAACTTGATGCGGTTGAAGTGGTTTCGTTGTGAAAACCGCACACTCCGGAAATGTTCCATTTGGTGTGCCTCTCTGCAGCCTTGAAGTTCACTCATGATTGGGTATCATCTTATGACTGTTATTCAATGACATAGCATGGTTGTGCTCGCGGAACGTGCTTAGGACTCAACAAGACCAGGCTACATCCATTTGTATTTGTCGATTGCAGATTGCTCACCGCTGTCTGTTATTACGAAAGCACTAGTAGCCATAGAAATGGGTGGGTTTGGCTTTGACGCAGTCGAAGCGAGAATAGCATCCCCTCGTCGTTGGACACGGCACTTTGTTCATCTTATCGGTGTCAGGGATTTGGCCTACATAGGGGTAGAGTTGTACCATAATATCTGATTAGATGATTTAAAATAAAAACAAAAGGTTGGCGATGGCTTGCGGACTGAACTGTCCATTGGATGTGTTTCTACCATCTTATGTGTTGCAGGATGCAGACACAGAGTACGTCGGTCGATTCCATCTTCAGTGCACTGTCAGCTGTTTGCACTAATTCTGAGGGGAACAGTCAAGTCAGACAGATACAAAATCTCGTTATGTAGTAGAAACCAGACCGCTTATTTTGGTTTTCTATGGTCAATTTCTCCGCTGGCACTCAGTTATGGATGTGGCAGTTCAACCTATCCTACTCTTACATCCTCTTCTTCCCTTGATAGTATCAATCAGATCTGTTTATTCCAGGTGCTGGGGTTTTCCCCGCTCTTTAGTTCAGTGACATTCCTTCTGGGTTTCCATATTATCCTTTGTTTAATTGGTAACGGCAACTAAGAATCGTATCTTTGTCGGTTCCAATCCATTCGAAAACCGAACAATGCGTTTTCCAATTTCTTTTGGAAACGTCTTCTGACTTCCTTCTTTTGATGCCCATCTTCACGGGAATTATGTGAACCGCTAGCAACGTTTCTCTGGTTTCAACCGACTGCAAGTAATCGGATGGTAATGTGCCTCCTCGGATTTTGAGATTGCATTTCACTCATTGGTAAAGCTTCTTCAAGCATCGTTTCTGATCGCAGATCTGTGATCAAATTTCTGCAAGGCAGGTTGTTTCTTAACTTTCGGTGACGTTGGTTCTCTTAGTCATTGCCCCCATAACATTTACAACCATCTCTGATTTCATTTTCAAATTGTTCTCTATCGAAGAGGTAAACAAGCCTAAACGTTTTTTTTCACTATCTCAGTCTGTTTTCCAATTTAGAATCACCACGGGACCTCTTCTTCCCGTCAGAATCAAATTAAGGAACAAGAAAAATTCCCACTGAGCAGATTGAGAAAGCGAAACTTGGCGAACAAGTTCGTTTTCTGTGATTCATGCTGAATCCATTGCATCACAATATATCAAGAGGAATTTTAAGAGAAATTGGGTTAGTCACTAAAGTTATGGAGTGACATGTATACTAGATTTTAGCACCGGGTTGAAATTAACCATAGTGCCGTCGCAGCAACTATGAAATAACCATAACAGTGGAAACTGATCAGCAAAGAAGGGCTATGGAAAATAGTATTCCCAAGTTACGTATTTGGATGCTTTTTCGACCTCTTTGTGTTAGTATTACGCAGCCACTGCGTTCGCATCACGGATATCGTTTCCAAGCCATATACCTAAGCGTATGTAGTCAAAATAATCCTTATCTCATAGATCGCCATCGAGGAGGATTATGACGGTCGCTGGACTTCGTCAACGGCGAGGTGCTAGCCTTTTCAGTAATAACGTCTGATCCTGCCACCCGCCTGATTTTGCTCGTTTTCCTTGAGGGAAGGCCGGATATCCTGATGGCACACAGATGTCACAGTTTCGCGAAATCCGTTGTGGCTCTAGGACTATCTAAAACAGTCTTTTTTACCAACTCACATCCAGTTGTAGTTATCCTCTTAGTCACTTGATGACATTGGTTGCTTCTAACTGGCATGTAAGCCACATCAGCAGCCAAAGTGGGAAAATCGAAGCCATCGGAAGCTAGTTAAGTCGTGCGACTGTTATTTGGTAGTGGATCGATCGTTTACGCTGCAACCGGATGTGTTCTGCAACTCCTAACATTGTCACGATCGCATAGATTCGTTTCTTATATCATGCCTCACACATTAGTGTAGTGAAAAAGGCAAACTCCGTGCATACTGCGGTCCACTACGAGCGGCATCGACGAAGAACGACAACCGTGATCCTGAAACTTAGACTGGGGTAAAACCGTAGGTCAGTGGTTCTCTGAATTCCAAAAGGTATCAATGAAACATACCAATATTCGGATCTCATTTCGCGAGCCCTGGCCGTTCGCCAAAGTTATCTGGCTTTGCTTACAACCCCCTAGCACAGCCTACTTCAAATAGAATAAATGGACGGGTGGTATTAGAAGGTCGATCCCGAAACAATCTACTAAGGAAGTGTATACGTGATGAAAGATTTCGAATCTTGTAGTGCCGTTGATTGTGAGATCAGTCTATATCACATTTTGCCACCAAAAGCATTTCTTGTGAGTGGTTGGGTGGTTGGTTCAGTCTCATGGACTCCAAGGGAGTAGCGCGCGCCTTTTGATTGGTTGCGCTACAATTCTGTCACCGTTATCTCGTATTCTTGTCGGATATTTGGTTCCATTATGGTCTCCGTTCACCACTACAATCGATCGGAGTTATTGTTGGTCAAAACCCGTATTGCTTCTCAACATGGACTGGGATCACACGTTGCTGCACCTCAGAGATCTTATCCATCTAAAAGAGACATTCGTGCTGGCTGGCAGGCAGCTGTTAAATGCGCCCTTCCGATCAAGATATCCATTCCGGCATTGTTGATTACCACCATCCGGTCTCTGCTTACGAAAGTGTCGGATCTGCCTCTCGCACCTCAATCACCGAGCCATGTTCACACTTGTGTCATCTGCATGCAAGGATCGTGGCTGAGCCCGGATATCGCTGATTCACTCTTGTTGATAGACAGCTCCAGGCTCCATCGGCAGAACAGAGTCTCGGAAAAGATGACAAGAGCTGGTGTGGCAACTTACATAAATTCATGGTTTGGCAAGTCCGGAGTTATTTATACCTACCTGCTAAACCGAATTGACTGTCTCGTGACACAGTGTTATCTTAGGTTTTCTCGCCAGTATAGTCAAAATGAACCCATATATTGCCCCCTTTTAGCTCGCGACACAATATCAATTTTTTTCGACTTTTTTCTAGTATTTAATGTTCCTCTTCTTGAGGATAGTCTGCGTATTATTGTGGGCGATTTCAATTATGCATCTATGCTCCCACTGACTGTTTGATTTGAATGACCTTTGCTTTTCTCCCAACAGAGGCAGCTCCATTTTAGACAGAGTCATTACCAACCACTCTGATTTATTTCCCCGGGAACTGCGTGCTCCAGTTTCAAGTACTGATTGTTGTCTGATTATTTTAAGACCCAAGATATATTCTAGGTCATCCTTCCATTCCTTCATGCAAACAAATCAAATCCGAGTTCGCCTCCGTAACTTTTCGCACAACGGCCTTACTCATATTCAGAAATCGCTTTCACTCGCATTTGCCTGTTTCTCTTTTGAACCCGTGCTCAATGACAACGTCAAAATGATCACAAAGACGGCTAAAGCAGTCTTTGATATCTGCTGTCCCTTATGAGCGCTGTTCGTCTCAAGTGGTCGTATCTCCACCCGGAAACTGGGATCTCTAAGAAGATGCAAGGAGCATTTCTACAAATCTCGTGGTACCTGAAGTGTGTGGTAAATTTCTAACCTAGTAAAAGCTGAAATCAAACGCATTGGCACAACTTTCGCCAGCCGACTCCTAAATGGTAACAACAATCGATTCCTGTGAGAAGGCATTTGACTATTGTGTGGGAAGAAAAAGAAGCATGCGAAATTTTCTGCAGATGTCGACAGCGTCAATCATGCTTTCATTCATCCTTCTACTTATATCCCAGTCATATTTTGGCAGGGTGATGATATAACAATTACAAGCTTTTCCAGGGAAGAAGTGCTCGACCTTCTCCGCACCACTAAAATCATCACAGGAGTTGACCTTGACAGTCTGTCCTCAGCTCTTTTAAGGCATGGTGCTGTGGCTCTGACCGATGCATTTACTTCTCCAGTTAACTCGTCATTAATCTCGTCTTCCATCCCTGACCGTTGGAGACCCGTCACTATTATTCTCATCCCTAAATCTAACCGTTCTACCGCTTTAGAAAAACGTTTTCACTCCATCGTTTTAACGTCTTCCGGTCTTAAACTGACGGAGCGTGCTGTGCTTAAGCGCCTGCGTTCTTCTATGTAGCCTTCTGCCGACCCTTTTCAGTTTGCCTATCAATCTAACAGGTTTACTTTGGACGCTGTCGTCTCCCCCATTCGCCACATTTGTAAGTCCTTGAACGCATCAGTGAAATCTGTGCGTTGTGCCTTCCTGGACTACTCGTCGACATTTGACTCAGTCCCACGGTCTCTTCTACTCCACAAACCGCAAACATTTGGTTGTCCCAGTTCATTATTAGCATGGCTGTCTAATTACTTTACTAACCGAACTCAGTGCACACGAATGGAAGGCAAAGTTTGGAAACCGTTGATTAACAACTCAGAAGTGCTACAGGGTGCTGTTCTCACACCGTTTCTTTTTTCTATTTACGTCAACGACTTATCTACTTGCTCCCATTGTCATCTGTTTAGTTATGGTGATGTTGCCCTCTCTCAAGCCGTTTCGAACAAGGATGATTCTCAAAGTTTTTCCAACAACCTGTCTTCTGTTTATGATTTCTCTGCACGAGCTAGTTTAAATCTCAACATGTCTAAGTGTTTCAAATGTCTTTTCTCTCTCCCTCCGTCAGCCTACCCATCCGAAACGTCTTCCATCAACCCAAAAGCTGTTACCGGGGTTGATTTTGTGAAATATATCGGGGTTACTATTGATAAAAATTTGAATTGGACTTCTCACATTTCTGCCTGTGTAAAGAATCTGCAACGGTTTTTACTTTCGGTCAAAACGGTGCGACACTATGAGGTGAAATAAAGCGCCATCTCCAAATTCGTATACCAGTTTTTTTCAATCCTCCTTTCATGTTCCCTCGTCATTTTTTCAGGTTTACTTGAAAAAGTCTTTAAAATTCTTCGCCGGGGACTATCAACTATTATCCATGTTTCAGTTCCTTGAAAATTCCCACTGAACAAATTGAGAAGACATGTTGGCGAACAAGCTCGTTTTCAGTGATTCGTACTCATGCCATTACATCACTATATATCTTGACAAAAAATTTTCACTATAGGAAGGATTGGATTGGTCAGATACAAATATGGATGGGAAACGGATTTCTGGTGTCACATGCATAACCTGAATGCACAAGAATGTATTGTGTTAATTGTTTTGTTGTCTGGGGTTTGCATTGGGACGGAGGATGGGTCAGGGGAGGTGAAGCGCAGCCACAAATTGTTTTTGAGAACAAAGTGGAGGATTGTTAAGACGGATTGCGACAGCTTCCGCAGTGCTCAAGAGGCAACACTTTGCCAACCTGGATTGTTGACCTCTGACTTTATACAGGGTCCGGAAAGCTTGCGTCACATTCACGGTGTGGTTAGTCTGTGCTAGATGTGGAACACAGCACGTTCTTGTGTATTCAGGTTATGCATGTAGCACCACAAATCTCTTCCTCACCCATATTTGTGTCTGACTAATCCGATCCTTCCTGTAGTGAAATTTTTTTGTCAAGATGTTTAGTGATGTAATGGCATGAGTACGAATCACTGAAAACGAGCTTGTTCGCCAAATTGTTTTCTCAATATTATCCATGTGTCTTTCTCGCCGCTAACTGAATTGTCCTTCAATCTAAAAGATCAACATAAATCGACAGGCGAGAAATTTGCTCACGAAATTCTTTCTGATCCCACGCGTGCTCTGCACACCGGTCTTTCAAATTGCCGTTCTCATTTCAACAGCAACCGATTTTCGTTTTGTACGCTCTGGAATCACCACCTATAGGAACTCCATTGAACAATGTTTGGCACACATTTTGAAAACCGTGACCGTGTTTTAGCGGAATTCTTGAGCAACCTATCATATTATGCTCTGATTATTCCTCGATGAGTTTTTCCCATTTTTACAAGGTTATGAGGGTAACTGTTTTCCTCACGTTTTTTTGACTGAAATGCGACGTTATTTTTTGTACGCAAACGTCTATATAGTGCAATGCAATACAGTTCTTACACGAGTCAGTTCACGGGCTAATTTGCTTTCATGCCATCGATCGGTCACCTCGAACCATCGCCTGCCATACAACGAAGTGGTCGTTCTGTGGACACGTGTAAAACATGACCTAACCACCTCAACCTATTCTGGTTCAGTGCCTATTCTAAAGACTGGACCCTAAGACCCAGTTCCCCACGCCTAACCTCTGGATTATTTACAAAAATCTTCCATCACATTCTACCAGCAATGCGGAGATATCGGCGTTCAAATACCGAAAGTCTTCATAAATCTGTCCTCAACGGTCATGTTTCGGAGTCTTACAGCAGCACCAACGTCACTGCTGCTGTGTACACTCGACATTCGCTAGGTAACCAAATACCACCCCGACGCCACGGATGCCTCAAACTAGTGAATGCCAATCGTGCCCTCCGTAAGCGCCAAAGCACTTTACCGATTTACGAATATCAGGTGAAATACAACTACCCATGTAAACAAATTTATCCACCACATCCAGCTGTTCCCTAGAAGAAATATGGTTCGGTCTTGAGTTAATTCTGTCGTGCGACAGCATTTTGCGCTTCGAAGGTGGTAGCCCCATCTTAAACATACCTTCACTTCCATCCTGGCGGTTGGGAAATAGAAATTACCTAGGCCTTCTCACAAATGCCCTGCATCACCTACACATCGTAAACCAAGGATTCTAGTGTGTGATCACATATCAGCATCGCTATATCCGCAGGGGGGCTGGGATCTTTTGGTGCTCGTGTCAGTAACAAATTTGAAAAGTGAATCTGAAAAGAGACAGCCTACTGAACGCCACCATACATACATTATATATATATAGAGCGAGAGAGAGAAAGTTGAGAAGGCGTACACTGAGTTAATGCGTTTATCGGGACGTTTCGATCCAAACTATATATATATATATATATACCATGTTGTCCACTATTGAAGTTGTTGACTATTTTTGAAGGTGAAGCACGGAAGAAGTAACTAATCTTAACGATCATCGTAGATGCTGCGGAAAGTAGCCCGGAGCCTAGAGACTGTTTCCGCTCTGCAGACGAATATGACAAGCTTACAATACAACCTTTTCCAATTTTTTAAGGAAGTCTGCTACCTCAAAAACCACACGGTATCGGAGTAACCTCTAGCTAATGACATTTGGTCTTGTCTTGAGGGGATTTTTTTTCGAAAAGTACAAGGTACTCAAAACAGTGCGTGTTTTTTTACTTCACCGGATAGTGGCGGAACTGGTGCGAGATTGGTTTTGGGTTAACGGATCTGGGGTGGCTAAACGAAGCCTCATTGAACCCGTGTTCGAGGGTGACTGAATGGTCGGATTTTTCCGATTGCTTTGATGTGCTGCTTTTTGAAATTCGCAGAAATTATGCTTGCATGTGTATTCCGTTCACGATTTTTCGTCAACCTTGTTCTTTGAGCTGAACGTTGTAAATTTTCCGGAAAAGAGTTGTATTGTTTGCTGAAATTTCTTGATCAGATGACATTTTATGCTCTGCACTTCGTTCTAATTACGTTTATGATATCTGAGTTTGTTCAAATTGCACCAAAGCTCGGGAATTTTCGCCATTACAGCCAACCCCTGGAGATTAACTCTCGTGGATTAGATATTACAGTGCTAGCGGCGTTTTATAGGCCTTGTTCATGTTTCCCACCTTTCACACTGAGGTGCTTGATCTCTCGGTTATCAAGCCGGATGTCATGGCGGCACCACAGGTGTTTCAGGTTCTGATTAGCTATTTACGATGTGATCTCAACACCATCGCCAGCTATAGTAATACTCCCGAGGTAATTACGGTTTTTGACTACCTCCAGCTGGTCACTATAAGGGTAGTGGGTATTGACTTGTCATAACCCCTACCCTGGTTAGAGATCAACACAGCAGCGGTGACTTCGCATTGAATATACCAATCGATAAGCTGAGCAAAAACGCCGCATGAGAACGTCGAGGAATGCCGAGGGACCGAATTAGCCGGCAGGATAATCAATTAGTGAATTTTGCTTATCGAAGGCTAACACAAGCTATTTGATTCTGAACGATAACGAAATTTTTTGTCTGTTCGACTTTATTTTTCTCACTGGTTTTGCTGAGAATAGAAAGTAGCGGCCGCGAAATAGAACTAACTGAATATTTGCGGCCGGAGTTGAACAGATATCTCACACTTGCTTGACTGAACAGTCACTATAGAGGGATGGTACAGAGACAAACTGGTGCTTGTTTTGGTAAAGAACCTGACACTTTAGTGATTCAGAGCACACCTTATCTCAACAGTCTAATGGTCTAGCGGTCCAACGCTTGCCGAATCCCCTGTGGATTGCGTTTCATGAAATCATGGGCCTGCACTTACTGAATAACTGTTCCTTAAGAGTTTGACTGTGCCTTCTGCTGGACCAGACGAAACATTCCGTAGAAAGTCCTTTATGGCGAATTTGAAGAAATTCGGGACATAGGGCAGCCTCCCCCATTGAAAGCAGCGAAGATTACCGAAAGCTGGTCATAAGCTTTAACCCGAGCTAACATACGAGGGCAGAACTCTTTGTGAGCCAGTACTTGGTTCTTAGATGTGCCATTACTCATTAAAGGTTTAGTCGATACACCCATGATGAGCTACTGGAAAGTCTACCTGGATATCATTGTTTTCCTTTAGCTGCATGACGTGAACTTTAGGTCTTTGGGTAGCGTAAAGTAAAACTTTTGCCTTTTTCCGTTACGTGAATGACCATCTTATTGGCTTTTTCTGATGCCGCTTTTTGTTGGTTGCATCATTCAATTTAGCGGAATGAAGCTTCATTCTTATGGATAACGAAACCAATCACAGATACGTTTTTTCTCTGGGCATAGTGTCTGTCCGTTCTATCACTTCTGAAGGATTTATCCCGAACTGGCGATCGACAGACAGGGTTTTAGTCGATCGGAGTTTTTGATTGTTGGAGGCGTCCGGTTGATCGACGTCGCTTCCTTAACGTCCAGTCTGTAATCACTGGCCCGTCGTCGTGCGATTGCTTCACTATCCCTTTTCTGTCGCCACTGCTATTGGTTCAGTGATATTATCTGCGCATGACTATTTTAGAAGGAACATGCTCAAGGCCGCTGTGTAGATGGGACCGCAACCCTGACCCTGCAATGTGGAATGGTATAAAACCAAATAAGGTCTCACTAGATTAGACGAGTTAACAAGCCGGTCGATAGCGAGTTGTCATCTACCGCCAATATTACCGGCGGATCTGTTAGCGTAAAGGATGGTTAACCAAACTGACCACCGGTGGACCTTGGTTCATCAGTTTCTGTTCCTTTGTCGTCCGTCCGCCCATCCCGTTGAGCGACTTCTAGCCGTCCTTATCAAGATTCTGTCTAGAAGTGTTACACCTCTCTTTCAGCCATCTCTTTCCCCACAACGGTCATCATGTTTTCCCATTTCTAAAATCAGAGTCAACAAACGTGAATGTTCCGCATAGCATGCCGTTTGCTTATGGGATTTACCCATTTTGCTGTAAACCACTTCGGGTGCAATAAAAAGTCGCCGGGAGCGGAATGATCCATGCTAATGTTCGCATGGTGGGGACTACAGTAACAGGCACATGTGTGGAGAGTCGTGTATTTGAAAAGAAATGGCTTGTGTTTGAAGCATTGGATACACTATTGAGAAACTGACGAAATAAGATAGGTTCAAATGATGAACCTTAGGGAATCCTATTAGATAGCTAAGGTGGGTTGGAGATGGTTCGCTTACTGAATGAACATCCACCATACGAGAACATGAAAAACCCAAATATGGTCCGCTTCGCCAGAATACCTTCGCTGCAAACTCAATCGGAAGCTTTGAAAAGATATCGAGCAAGATTGCTGATTTCTTTATGTTTACCGCACTCATTTGATGAGTATTGTAAAACCAGAGCCAATCGGTCTCTAGGCCAATTCATGTCCGCTGTGACTGGATGGTTCTCGTTAGAGAAACAGCTAGTCGAAAATGATGATTTTAAAACCTTGCTACTACAGTGATGAAATTTGCACAGTTGTTGTTCAGACCTGTAAAGTTGCGGCGTTTCCTAGTAGAAGATATCATTCCGTTTTTCTGGTGGGTCCAAAAAGTGAAACTTCGAAAAGACAGCCGCGAAAAGAGACTAACTTCCAGTCGATATTTCAAGAATGATAATGATATGCCGTTTGGACAGTGTCTTTGCTCACGTCGAGCGAACGCAACGCTTGTCGGATCTTACAAACGCTATTAGGAAGTAGAAAATGATATTTGATTGAAAACCAGTCAGGGAACTGGGGTAGCGGGGTTAAGTGAAATGGTCTGTATGCCAGGGAGCGAAAATCCCATCTCCCTCTTGCGATCATCTACTGGATTGCAGATGAGAAGGGAATTAAAAGGACAAAACTTGCTCTTATCAGCTTTGGCGGCGGATCACAACGTTCATCTGCCGATCACAGATGAGACCAGACGCAGGTGTGTCTGGCTGTTAGCTACCACGGAGCAGTAGTGGGAATCAGGAACGAGCGAGGGCCGCCAGCAGCGGAATGTTGGGAGGATGAAGCGATCATATGCTTGATTGAAATTCTCGGCCCAAAATAAAAATAATGTGTAATTTGACGGACAACGTAGGCAAAGTGAATAACAAGCAAAGCATTTTCCATATGGAATGTTTAATAACTCCGAGGGTAGAAAGCCAGGAATTGGCAAAGTTAGCATAACTTGGCTGTATCGTACAGCCATAATCCTTCGAGATGAATGGATGAGCATTGATCAAACAAGCGAAGTGGAAAAGGGTGTTTCCTAGAAGACTGAAGGAAATGAAGGGGGAATAAGATCAAGTATACGTAGGTGGCCACCTGGTTGTCCGGAGTTACGTATGAGGAAGCTAATTAGTAAGCGCAGGGCGAAATGTTCTGTTTTCAGCTCAAGACCACAGCGTCATGTAGGTGAATCAGCCACTCCCGATTGTTAATATTGAAGCCTAAGCTGATAACGTAGAACCTGAGGTTGCCGCCATGGGCTCACTGTTCGATAATGAGGGAATTGCCATTGCCGAGTGAACAAACGATAACGTTTAATGGGTAGAAGAGAGAAGTTGGAGTTCCAATAACATCAGATAAAATTCGTGATTTGTGAAAGGGGGGGTTGTATTCTAAGTATAGCGACTGGTTGATTAGTGGATCACAGCAACGAAATTTTCTTTGGGTAAAGAGAGGAGTGGTAAGTAGCGTTTATCAATTGAATGTGAATTTTTCGTGCGGGGGTTCGAGTTTTCGTCTAAAATCTGGCAGGTTAGGCGAATTAGGGAAACCGATATGCGAGTAAGTGAGAATGTTTCATTGTCTATTGGTTTAAGGAAGAAACCGGCGAACCTCTCAGACCTCATTGGTCATGACCGGTGGCGAGTTGGGCAACTGTATGACTAAGCATCTCATCGGACATTTGTTATTTTGGTTTCATGTTGGTGTTAACAAACGAGAAGAGCCCGAACGTTTGAGTATCACTTAATGCATCTGAATTGATGTGATCAGTTTTTATTTTCTTGTTGATTTTATCTGTTACAAACTTGATTTTTTCCAGTCCGATTGTGCGGCTGATCAAAATTGGTTGTATAAGCTGATTGCGGTCGTGGTGCACTCAGGGTCAGGACCGAATCGTGGACACTATTTGACTCTTGTAAAATCGCACGGATTGTGGCTGCTGTTCGACGATGAAGTAGTTGATGTGAGTCTGCTGTTCAGTTTACTTAACCCTTTCTTGTCCCTTTTCTATACACAAACATCACATTGTTACCGCTAGAAACTGTGTCACTAGAGGTCACTTCATTGCTTCGTTTTACCTTCCTGATTTTCGTTCAGTGGTGGTTTAGAAATGTGCTTCCATAATTCCAACAATAGGTGACTCGTAGCTGATTTCCGGCCCCAGATGTGCAGAGTTCGTTGGACGCGCATGTATGAAAATTTATCTGTTGAAATTATTGTTCCTCTTCTGTTATCTGGTTCGTGGTAATCCTTCGCAGTATTAACCTACTTCCTACTTCTCACTGTTGAACCCCTTTGACTCACCACTTTGTTTTGTCGCATCAACGTGATCTTAGCCCACACGTTTTGTTTGATCAACGCATCATGCAGCATGCAGTGAGTCGGACCATCTGACCCAGTGCCATTTTTCTCTTCCCTTGTTCGGCTGCTGTTTGAATGTACTTTTAATTTATCACGTCACTGTTTACAATAATAGTATCGCTTTTAGTTCCATTGCTATCTTTTGATTCTGACGCGATCCGCCTTGATCGCTTAAAGGGGAGTTATAAGGTAATATTTTTATGTAGGTGATTGAAATGTTTGCCTTTTTAAATCTTCGTGAAAATAGACGTCGGTTTTTGCAGCAACTAGCCAAACGATAGACTTTAATTACTGCGGGTATTGTGCGCTCGTCAGTATTGTGTAGTCAGTAAAAGTTATCTTTTTGATGGCAGCCGTAAGCGAAACGTATTGATGTGCCAAATGTTTACTTAACCATATGCCAATGGTTCATTCAGTGCATTGTTTTATGGCTTCATTATCATCTTAACTGTTATCTCTCGCTCTCCAAAAAGCCCATTCAATGTTCCATGCTCCGCTTCTCTGTATGCTATTTTTTATACGCCGAGTCATTATGTCTTATATTTTATTCATTCTGTAGTCCGATCTGATGTTTACCTTCTCTTGCCATTTGTAGAAAGTTCCCCCGTCCAATTTGGAAGATTTTTTTGGCCAGTCCACAGCCTGGACAGCTAAGTCCGCCTATACAGCTTATATCTTGTTCTATCAAGCATCAAACTTCGAGTTTACTGCTTCCCATCCAAGTGGTTCGTGACGTCACTCGGGCGTTTTGCTGCGCCGCCGATTTACAAACCAGATTTAATCGGTTTTTTTGCCTCGCCGTTTTACAGTGCAGTATTCTAATATCCTTCCTGGTGTCAGGCACCGAATGGACCAAATAGAGGAAGGTCTGCTCGCTCAACTGCATTTCATGCTTCGTCTAAGCCATTCGCGTCACAGTTTTCAGTTTGGTTTCAGTCTGTCAACATTCAACTTTCTCGTCTTTTTTCCGTCCATTCTGATCTGTTTTACTTCATTTTGGTTGATGGAAGCTACGCACATTGCCTCTGAAATCTTTCGTCCAATCTTTAGTAATTGTACATTGACAGTCGTAGAACGCACAAACCATGCTCATTTGGGCTTGCCTCGCAAATCTCCGCGTCTAGAAAATTCTGTGATCATTGTTCCCATGGTTTCCATTTGCTCGTCTCATCATTTGATCACAACTGATGGCTTGCGAGACCATTAAAGAATTTCCTTCCGAAACTACAGTTTATGATCTGTCGAGCTCAAGTCTTGATTGGCTCATTCCGTTCAGGTTCGTCGTGCTAAATTGTCAGGTCCCAATGAAGCTTGAATAAAGTAGTTATTTTTTTGTTATTTTTCGATAATCGCGTTCTGATGGGAATAATTTAAAGCTCAGTTTAGCACGCATGCGGGAAGGGACACCCATCGTTATTATTCCTTATCTTTACTCCCGTGTTTCTGTCTATCCCTCTAACCATTCCATCTGTCAAGTTCCTGCGACTGAATCCATTCTGCCACCAGTTTGTTTCACTACATCAGCGTAGCCCGAGTCCCCGCGTTCTTTTGATCCACACTTTGTCCCGCATGCTTTGAAATCGAACGTTTAACCCTGTTCAGTTGATTGCCCCTTTCGTTCGGCCACCGTTCAACTGTGCACTTCCATCTTATCATTTCCCCGAGTAATGGTATCACATTTTGTTCCGGATTCGTTGTGAAATTTGGTGTTTGAATAGAAAAACTGGAAGGTAAAAATTCGACACCGTTTTTCTGAAACTTAATTGCGAACGTTGCATACGTCTTTACGTAAGATCCCAATCAACACTGGTCACCTGGAAGTCACTCAGATATACTCCATTGAATGTTACGAAAAGCCAGTCGGCATGGGTTCCATGGATCTTAAGTTAATTTATCCCGAAAAGATCTCCACAATTCTGGAGCGTATATGCGTTACTCGATTGCAATGTAATTGTAATTTTGAGAATTATTTTAACCATGTTTTGAAAAAAGATATTTTCACACAAGTATCATCGGTTTTGTGGCTCATGAATGGTTTCTCCGTCATTCGATTAGTTCGTTAAAGTCTGTGAATGGGAGACTGGTGGAAATCAGCGGCAGCTGCATGATCGCCAAAGTAGAGTGTTTGTTCAATGATGATAACGTTATTACTTAATAGTAATTTTGTTAAAAATAATAGTGAATAATGTAGACACCAATGCATGTTCTAATACCTGAACCGGCCCCCCTCAACATAGCATCCCCAGCTGCTGTCCCTGTATGAATTTCATCCACTCTATCACTTAGGATCTTCGCTTTCAAATCTAGAACGTCCACTCACTAAGAATTAGTTGCTTATCAGACCAATGGAGCAAAATGGAGGTAATTTCCATTTCAGTCGTCGCCGCCGTTCTTCGGGCTCATCAAACGACTGCCGTCCGAGCACCCCTCACAAGGAATTTTGTAGAATGCACTGGACGAGCAAAAACTTTGGTCTTGCATCTGACAACCTGTAGTCAGAAGAAATGCGAACCTCGCATGGTTTTGGACTCTTTTTTGCTAAGTAGTGTTGCCTGACGAGAGCCGAGTAAGCCAATTCTGTGCGAGACATCCCGTGAAAGAAATGTTTCCGTCGAACGATAACGTTGAGGTCATAGTTGGGGATCCCAGTTTGACGAATGTGAATACGTTGCAATCTGCTTATCCACAGGCTAAAGTGGTTTTTAGCACTGATATTCCAAAGCTACATCACTGGATTTTAACATAGCCAGAGTGCAACTTCGATCGTCTCTTCTTTTGGATTCCGAAGCTGCAGTTGACAAATTTCACCATAGAAACGACTGAACAGGCAGATGTGAGCAACGCATCGTACGTATCGCGGTGCCGACGCAGCAACGGCGAGACAGTGCACAGGATGACAAAATATGGCGGAGCAATGCCTAATGATCGGAACGATCCGGAAGCGAAGATCCTCGAATCGCTTAGCACGCGCGGGAATCAACTGATCCCGCGAATGATAAAACAAACGCTGCCGAACAAATGTCGCAGAACAGATATCATATGTCGAAGATCATAGGGGAAACGGTGTCCGATAATAATCGATTTTTTCCGAAAGATCGATACCCGTAACATTCAACTAACAGCGATCTGCTACGTTCCCCACTAATCACGATACTGATGAGTGGTCAAACGCTTTTGACAGCCGATTTCTCTTTCCAAATAGTTATTTCTGGCAATATTGGAAGGCAAATTTTGTGCTACTGAAAAACAATTAGGTTTGTTTGTTTTAGTCTCAGCTTGGTTATGTATATACTACGGAACCCGTAATCCACTATTTTCGTGCTCTTATGGATAGTCGTGCGAAAGCCATCGCTGCGGTATTCGATGGTTCTCAAGTATTCTCCGGTTGTTCGCTTTTACCGTAATACCTTTTCAGAGTTTGAGAACGGTTTTCCAGTTTTTCAAAGGAATAATTTAAACTTTTTCCGCGAATACCACAGTGTCAGCCCGGAGGATTGGATTCGGTAGCATCCCTCCCTCTTCCCTTTATTATCGCCCGGGGTGATGCTGCGTTCAAAATCGTTGTAGACGTCGACCTGAATTCAGGTACGGAAATAATTGTAATGATTA
The DNA here is from genome assembly GCA_008360955.1 of Fasciolopsis buskii. Lineage (NCBI taxonomy): Eukaryota > Metazoa > Platyhelminthes > Trematoda > Plagiorchiida > Fasciolidae > Fasciolopsis > Fasciolopsis buskii. Next base: position 81,407 of record LUCM01004299.1, on the reverse strand, counting down.
GTTTTTATTTCTGATTTCCAAACATACGATGTCTAGGAGTTAGTAAGCAACGCAGGTTATTTGGATGTGGTCTCTGGCGCAATCATTTACGCCAGCTTGTCCATTAGCGTTGCTGACAACTGAGCAAGAAGCACATATAATGAGCTCAATGAAGGTGTTCCATAGCGCTTGAGAAACTTGCAGATGCATTTGTGATAGGTTCAACCGGTTGGTTACAGTTAGGGATGTAAATATTTGTCGTAAAATCAGGTTAACGGGCGGTGGCGGACAGACTGCGTTTCGACTGTTAAAACGCAACGGCATAGTAAGGTGGACACTCAGCCTACCTCAGAGTATCCGTTACTTAGTGGGCAGACGTTGTGAGGTCATTTTGGCAGACACGAAACACCAGCTGAATTGCAGTGGGTTCACCGTCTGGCGTGGGATACTGGTGGAGGTAGTATGTTAGGGCTCTCTTTTGCTAAGTGCTGTTACCTAACGGGAGCGGAGTAAGCCAATTCTGTGCGAGACATCCCGTGAACGGTAACGTTGTGATCATAGTTGGGGATCCCAGTTTGACGAAGGTGGATGCGTTGCAATCTGCTTATCCGCAGGCTAAAGTAGTTTTTATTACTTACATATCTTTTTGGGTATGCGTCGCAACTCAATTACTGTAGAAAAAGAAAAGACTACTCGACGTCCTCCAAGATTTGCCAGTTCAACCGAACAAATGCAGAACGTAATGAACGGAATACATACCCCTCGCTTTGCACTAGACGATGGAGTGTATCGAATGCAACTTTTGTGAAAGGTAGATACTTCCGGTGTGGCAACTACAAAGCCTATTATGTCTTCGTATGTGTTCAGTGTTGCAGGACAAAGGGTAAGTTCATGCCGCAAATGCGACATAATACTGGTAACTACACTGCAATTCCACTGTAAGTCATTTTACCTTTACCGTTCTGGCGGCAACAGAAGGACTGGATAGTAACAAGTGAGTTAATGCATGACAAAATGTTCGACAGGCGGCACGCATAAAGAGGTAACCAAAGGTCAATATATAAAAATGAGAACTTGGAAATATTCGTGTTTTCGGCTACCGCGATCTGATTGCAGGACTGATATCGATCAGGCCGATGCCATTATTTACTCTCTCACCTTGAGTTAAGCTGTAGATTCTTGAGTCTCCTTTCACGTTCAGACAAATTGTCGGAGCATTATTAACAACTATATGCAATGGAAAAGTAAACAACTGCATGTAACAAATTCAGAACGAAGATAGTGGGGTACAGCAAACGCGTCACAGTGTTCTTGTTATGTTTATATTAGTCAAATCACCTGAGTGCTGTTTTCATCACTTCAGTGCCGTAATTCAGTTGCTACTAATTGGCGTCTTCCAGTTAAATCAGTTCATCTTCAAGATCTATATTTCCTCGCAGACCAGTCGTAAGATGAAATGCGAAGTCCTCCATTCCAAAATGATCCAGATTTATGTAGTCTTATATCACTGAAATCCAAGTTGGAAGTTCATATGAGTTAGCAGCTCAGTCGGAAAAACGATTGGAAGAATAATTGATCCAAGTAGATGGGCTTCCACTCAGCTATTCCCCGCTGCCTTGCGGTCAGGTTCTTGTCAGAACCAAAGGCTTCGCTTGAGAACCCTAATCGTTCTTCCGTTTAGCGGCTGGACTCCCTAGCAGTACCCGTACATTATTCCCCATGAGTTACACGCCTACAAATAATTCCATACTTCATCGGTCGTCGCGCAGGCTAATCAGGATCGCGCTACCCATTGCATCGAGCGAGGTGGGTAGTGATAAGTATGCTACTGCTCAGAGTTCCCTCTCTTTTATTCAACCTGTTTCTTCTGTCTTCAACCCAATCTGTTTGCCCCTTCTGCCTACCCATAGTATCCCCATTGATAACACGCCCGATACTCGCAACGGTTTATTGTCAAGTAGTGTAGTAGGTGGTTTTCAGTCTGTTAGCTCACATTTTCTCAAGCCTCGTCAACCTCTGCAACTGGGTTCCTACAATGTGCGCACTTCAATGCAAGCTGGCCAACAGGCGTGTTTGGCTCTGACAGTGGACTCACTTTCGATTGATGTTCGCTGCGTGAGGGAAACATGAATTCAGGATTTGAATAAAGTAATTCGACTAGCTGCGCCAAACTTCTCGTCAAGATATTTTCTTTGCACTTCAGGAGACGAAGCAGCTCAAGCTGTGGGTCAACGTGGTGTAGGAATAGTCTTGAGTGAGAAGGCTGAAGCAGCCTTTCTAGACCGGATCCCAGTCAACAGTTGTTTGTGCGCCGTGAGACTGCAGGGATCAGTTGGCGTCTGGAAGGATGGTAGTGTTAAGGTCAGTTTATTTATTATCTCGGCATACGCTCCAACAGACTGCAGCAC
>LUCM01004299.1:9833-54839 GCA_008360955.1 Fasciolopsis buskii | reverse complement strand
ACAATCCCATTGAACTTTCTCTAGTCGGTCAATCTAGACCGCAGTTCGGTGGTCAGCAAGGTCCAGTTGGTTTGGCCAAATGCTATAGTCATTGGTTTATTTGGTTTCGTTATCTTTCCTCGTACATTTTTTACACAGTGTTTCTCTAACCACACTTGTTTATTTTGCTTCCTAGTAGCTGGTTTTCGGGTTAGAGCGCCAAACCAGGATACACTAGTTCTCGGGTGATGGTTGTCAAAACAAACTGGAAATGCAGCTGACACTGAATGATGATCGCTCCCTAATTCCAATTAATTCGTCGTTGAACATATTCAGTTCAGTTACAGTTTTGCAGCCGTCAATCTTGCAATGATGTGCCTAGTTATTCGTTGACAATTCACAGCATCGTTTAGTCGCACATGAGGAGAGAAATAGTAAATTTCAAATAATAATACTTATTGTTATTATAATTACAATAATAACAACAATGTATATTTCTCGATTTGCAAGAAGCACGTGCAAGGCAACATCAAAATTGTGCAAGAAAGGCACATTGCCGACAAAGAAAACAAAATCCAGTGATGCAGTGCAATGTGTTTGCGCTCACAAGATCACAGCAGGCAATGTGATCCGATGGACACGAGGTTTCGAGTTTTAAGTCAAAGCTAGATAATGATTCGCGAAGATTTTTCTGTGGCTGAATATCAGTCCTTCACTTCGATAAATACTGTGTCTGAATGCATCAAAGGTGCGTATCGCGGGTGCAAAATGTGGCTGGAAGGCAATGGCTGTGACCGCCAGTTGGCCGGGATCCTCGAAAATCAAGAGAGTTATCTGGTGGAGATGAGTATCAATATGGATGTGATAACGGAATGGAGATGAGCAAAACCAGACTAGATATCAAAAAAGCAGTATAAAATTCAAAAATTCTGAAAGCACAGTCCGTTAAGCAAGGAAAGCGGCGACGATGGATGGGAATTGTGCGATTGTAATACTGATACATTGGGTTTGTTTCCAGCAATTTTGAGTTTATAAATTCCAGCTTGTCGCATTGATGAAGGTGGGATTGGAGAAGAAAAAAAAACCGAAATCAAATGCGGTAATGTCTGGTGTACTCTTGCAGAGAACAGTTGCCAGGAGCACCGGTCTATTGCCAAATTCCGCGGACCGGAATTGAGGCTGATAAAAAGTGACGGTCTTCAGCTGTTTTCGGATGTCAAGATGCATTGTGAACGCCAGTTCATTATCAGATTCCAATAAATATACTGTTCTTCGTAAGTCCGTTTTGTATGGATTTGGCAAAATAATTTTGGGAAGGAGCAAGAGGAAGCCAGTATAGAATGGTGCACGTGAAGGCAGCAGCTGAGGTGCTCTTTACCACAACAGTGCTTGTGGGTAGGGCTAATCAAGTGCTGGACACCCAACCCGAAAAACACCGTTTGGAGTGTAATCCGCCAACCGATTTGCGCCCGCACACCGCTGCAGCCGAGCTGCCCGCCCGATGCACGCCGGCCATAGCGGTGGATATTACCGTGCCCCGCACTATTCTGGTGACGCCGGTATACTCTTGTTGTGGCGGAAGGAATTCAAATATGGTATGGGTAGGGTAAGGGAGACATCGTTTTTCCATGATTGAATAACCGCAGGCTAGCAAAACCGCGGTAGTCAGAGCTTGGGTAAGTGTTTCCATCCAAGCAGAACTATACGGCCTGGAAGAGAGGGAAAACGACGGGCGGCGGTCTGGCCTAGCTGGCAGCTGCGGATTGAGAAACGATCACTCTTACGAGCGGCTCAGCAAAGGAATTTACTAGAACGGGTTGTGCAAACCAAAATATATGGATGGTGGCCGAAAACAAGAAATGGTCGGGGCCATCAGGTATGTTAGATGGAAATGGTCACTAAGGGAAGAGAAAATACCACGTAGGGCCCTATGTTCGTGAAGATGGTATGAGGTCTGAATTGTCTAAAACGGACAGACATATCAATGAGGAGTGAGAAAGGAAGAATCCAGGATGTTGACCTAATTTCTTCTGGAGGGTACCGTCTGGGTCCGTCAGAATCAAGGTGATTTCAACGGGCCAGAGTGATTTGCTTGGAGAGAGGAGTTGATGAAATGTAAGAGTGAGGATGATAGTGAGTGGTTATTTTAGAAGACGGTGGCCGGGAATGGTTGCCACCCTGTTTTGTCGACGGTGTTGGAATTAGTTAGATGAATGGATGAGAGAGTTGTGGGTGAGCAACCCCATGCGCAGTTAGAACGGTAAGGTTTATGAATATCAAGTCACACTATCGAGCGATAGCTACCGCTTTTGCAGGCAGAAGAACAGTGAGATGCATCCGACTTGGAACCGCATGTAAATAAGCAGCATGCCCTGGTGTCGGAGCTCTGTTTGAAGTGGGAGAGACTAGGTTGATTCTTATATGATATCAGTAAGGAGATTTACTTTCCTTTCCTCAATGAACTAAAAGGTGGCATCAATAAATTCAGAAGCCCAATCCAATTTTATACACTCAATCCTCAGATGCCTATGCGTGGTATAGATTAATGCGAAAGAGCACAGTAACTACTCTACGTATTGCGTTTTTAAATGCAATAAATAATGGTGACAATGCGCAACTGTTGTGGGGTTGTTTCATAATGACGAATATCTAGCAACAGAGAAGCTTGCTCTAGCGGAAGTCTTTGGAACTGAAAGACTTATGGTGGGATCGGCATTTCGGAAAGAGTACGGGAGTGGGTTTCTAATCCGAAGTGCAGAGACGCAGCTGTCCCCCGTAATAATATTGTTAAGGAGTGTCCAATGTACTCTTAAGCGTCGGAGCCCCACAAGGGATCTAATTTCAGCGAATCACAGCGTTCCATGTTAATAATAATAATAATAATAGTAATAATAATAATGTATATTTCTGGATTTGCGAGGAGCATGCGCAAGGCAAGATCAAGTTTTTACCTAGATATGTTAGATATGTCACCGGGTCGGGGGATGATGGGCTGCCGTCTATCACCCGCCAACGCTTGGAGGGGATCTTGCACAAACCAGCCCGACAGCTTATCTGCACCTGCACCACCTGTTCCACTAGCTAGAGTTTGCGCACCTCTTTGCCATGTCAGTGACTGATCGTTCCGACCCAACTTGCACCCACTACATATCTCGGTGATTGTTCTGCGCGCTTACGCAATACATGACCCAACCACCTCAATTTATTCAATTCCTGTCCTAATTGTTAGGGTAATTTCTCCCATCATATTCTGCCATTGTTGCGAAGACGATATTGTTCGGACGTCGAAAGTCTTCGCCTGTGGAGTTCGATTTCGCGAAGATTTCATGAGGGCTGAAAACGTTTTTGTTGACTTGGTTCACGTTGCTTTACAGCGTCGATGGTCGTCAGACCCGTTACTATTGTTCCCACCCCCAAATCTCACTTCTACTGCTTTAGCAAAAAGCTTTCGTCCGCCACCTTAATGTCTTATACTGACGGAGCTTACTACACCTAAGCGCCTGCGCTCTATTTATCCTCTTTAGGACCCTTTCCAGTTTCCCTATAAATCTAACGGTTCCAATTTGGACGCTGTCGTCTCCCTCACTCATCACACTTGTGAGTCCTTAAATGCATCAATGAAATCTGTGCGTTGCGTCGTTCTATACTATTCGTCGGCATTTGATCCGGCTCCACGATCTCTTCTACTTCACAAACTGGGAATATTTGGTTGTACCCAGCCTTTATTTGCTGATTAGTTTGGTAACGGAATCCAGTGCAAACTAATGGACGGTAAAACTCCAAAGCCGTTGATTACCAACTTAGGAGTGCTTCGGGGTGGTGTTCTTTCACCGTTTCTTTTTACTTACATCACCGACCTATCAACTAGCTCACCCTGTCATCTGCTTTCGTATGCCGATGATGTCGTCTTCTTTCAAGCCGCCTCGAATAACGATAATTTTCAAAGTTTTTCCAACAGTCTATCTTTTATTTTGATTTCCCTGCATGAGCTGGTTTAAATTTAAACACATCTAAATGTTTCAAATGTCTATCCCTTCTCATTTGGTCAGTCTACCCCTCCGAAATGTCTTTCATAAACCAAAAAACATTTGCTAGGGTTGATTCTGTGAAATATCTAGAAGTTTATCTTGATGAAAATCTGAAGTGCATGTGTGAAGAATCTTCGGCGGTTGTCATTTTAAATTAAGAAGCTTAGACAATGCACAGTGATGCAAAGCATCATTTCCCAATTTGTATAACAATGTTTTTCCAATCCTTCTTTACTCTTCTCCTGTTGTATATTCAGAATATTTCAACGCGATCCGCTTTCCGTTGTATATCCTACAGAATCACTAATTATAGGAAATCCACTGCCCCATACTCAGCATTTTGATAAACCGTGACCGGGTTTTAGCCGAATTCTTGGGCACCCTACCATAATGTTATGACTATCCCTCGATGAGTTTTATCCACTGCTTTGCTAGGTGGTGAGTGTATACATTTTTCCCCTATTTCGTTTTTTATCCTCACGCTCTCTGACTGAAATGCGACATTAGATCTTGTAAGTATGAGTTTCTAAAATACAATACACTACAACTTTTTTCAATATGATTGTAGCCTTCCGTACGCTTCTAATTCATATCCGGGATCTTTCCATAAAGATGGATCCTCGCGCGATTTATGTAAATCACATTAAACAATCCCAACTGTACCACTGTGTCCCTTCTTAAGGATCGGCTGTTGCATTAGCTGGATCGGACATTGGGTTTCCACACTTGTCTTGTCAGCAGGTTGCGTCCGGTGGGTTAGCTGACCCCAAGTTGACTTATTTACCATTTTCCTACTTTACAACTATCCTTAAATGCGTCGTTTCGTCGACGTTCGAGGCCAGTTTAATTTGCCAATCGCAGTTCCTCGCTGGTGACAATTACCGCTTGTTACTTCTACTTTTGTCCATACTTTGTTCCTTCTACTTTTTTCACAATTACTCTTTCAAACGACTGAAACATTTAACTCCGTTGAGTCCCCTGTATTATGTGACCATGCAACCTGTAGGCTACTTGACAGACTTCGGGAAGTGACCCAATAAGATTACTGCCATACTTCGCTCCTCACGTTATTTTCATCCTCCGGTTTTTTTACTCTGCGCAGATTTGTACACATACTTTAACGCATGTCGATTATAATCACAATAACATATGTTTCTCGATTTGCGAGAGGCATGCGCAAGACAAGGTCAAATTTTTACAAGGACGATGCACAGAAAATGCGAATAGTATAAATCAAAAGGGAAAAGGGGGTGAGAGCAACCCTGAGTTATTTGAGAGTCGTGCGTAAGGCAAGACCAAAATTGTGCAAGGAGGGCACATTGCAGACGCGGAAAACGGAAACCAGAGATTCAATGCAAGATCATAGCAGGCAATGTGATTCGATGGGCACGAGGTCTTGGGTTTTAAATCAAAGCTAGATAGTGATTCGTCAGAGTTCATTTGCAATGTTTTTACGCGTTTTTATGGTAAATTTATGAATTTACCGAGGGACTTTTAATAGTTAATTTTTCGTTTTTGTCTAATCATTTGATAGCCAGGACATTCTGTGATGTCTGGTCCAGGAGGTGTTGGAGGCCCTCCGGGTGCAGGACCCGGGATGCCCCCTCCTTTAGGCCCCCCTGGACCTGATCCCACGTCCATGCGACCGCGTCCATCTGGCCCACCGCTAATGCCAGGCGGTGGCATTCCACCCGGTGCTGGTCCTGGGCTTCAAGGACCTTCTCCTCATCATCCTATGCGGTTCCATCAGACAGGTGCTGGGGGCTATCCTGGCATCCCCGTTGGAGGTGGCATGATACCGCCACATGCCAATCTACTTCCGGGAGCTGGCCCGCCACATCCCATGCACGGCGGACCCATGCTGCCGCAACATCACCATCATCCTCCCGGTGCAATGATTGGACATCCTCGTCCGAGGTGGATGGGCCCATCTCTACCGCAGCCGGGGCAGTCGCAACCCGGTGGACCACCAGGGCCTCCACCCCAAGGTGGTGGTGGTGGTCCTCCAATAGTATGCTCTGTCTCTACGGGTCCAAATTCTGTTTCGTCTACCGGACCTGGTAGCGTCGGTCCGGTTTCTGGCGGAGGGGCCGGCGGTGCAAGTGCTAGTGGTGGCATAGTTCAAAGTCCCGGCCACCCAGGGACACCAAATCAGCACGTCCCACCTCAACACTTGGCTGCTCCTAGTCCGATCAATAACCAGGTGACTGTTACAGATATGAGTGTTTAATCGTTTCTTGACGTTCTATAGTTGAAGGACTGGTTGTACAATTAGGTGGTCTTCATCCTCACCTTTATTTTCGTTTTTTTCCTGCCGCATTTTGATTGGTCAAGGTACCCTGTTGAATTTACCGCTACAGCACATTTTCTGTCATATGTTGCGCTCGTGGATATATTTGCATAGACTACATGCAGTAGTCGTAGGTCACGTGTACCAATTTGGTTCAATCGTGATGGGCTGTGCATTTCATATTAACGTTAATCTACCCTCTAGAAAAATCTGAATGCAGTTAAAAATGAACAACGTAATAGTTTTCATGGTCATGGAAAAAGTGGTTGGCCTGCTTAAATGGTACCAAACGGGCATTACTTAATTTGACTAAGATTTTTCTTAAGGCTATAATTGCACGTGATATAGTTAAGAATAGTCAACAGACAGTTCCAGGCCATTACCGAAAACCGGAGACGTCTTCCGTTCGGTTAACCAAAGGGCTCAATTCACTTTTTACCGAAATAGTTCGCTACAAAAATTTGTGAATCTACTGCGATGACTCTACCCGCATACTTTTGGCACGTGAACCACCAAATTCATTCGAACCGACCAGCAGTGTTCATAAAGGGAGTCCGATTTCGGCATTCTGGTTAGATCTCGTCATCGATTAGATAATGGAAAATGATTTAGGTCTTAAGAAAAAGGTGTGTGACCTAGACTACGCGGACGACCTTGTGTGCATGTTCGCGTTTGCAGAACATCCACAACGTACACCCTTTTTAGGGCTGTAACTCCATTCGGCATGTCTTAATGTATCTTTGAAGTGTAAGATGTTATAGGACTAGACATCGGTATCTTCCAGTCCGATGCCCGATTCGGAAGAACTAATGATTGTCGACCGTTTCGGTTACCCTGGCAGCTGCGTGACGACGGATGGCAGCACTGTATTGGGGATGAGCGCGAGTGTATCCATGGCTCGAGCAGCATACTATTAACTGAAGGCATGAAACCTCACTGAATTAAAATGGTCTTGTTTACTGTGTTGCAGCGTACTTAGTTCATTTGTGCGGTTGCAAGGCATGCAATCTATGTGCCGAAGTTGTTCGTCGCTTACGGGTTTTCGGTCACCAAAGTCTGCATTGTACCGCTAGGATTAAATAGAACGACCGCAGGAGCTAAGTTCACCTTAAGAATCGAGCATTGGATATCGATCCGGAGAATGTCCTATCACCGCTGTTTAGTGATGTACATTGATGAGGCTACACCTATCTTGACCAGCCTCTTGGCACAGCCTTTCGCTAGATACTTGTTTAGCTTGTCATCACTTGTGTGCATAAGCGGTTATCTGTCACCATGTCAGTTTTATGCTAAAGCGCATATCTGTTTTTCGTTTATTAGAACAACTGCCCACCTGGTGACCATCCGGGTTCTGGGGGTAATCTCCCTCCGGGGCATCCACATCATCCTACCCCACCACACTATGTGGTCGGTCAGCCTCCACAACAACAAACTCCTCCTGCCTCATCTAATGCATGCTTGCCCCCCGAGTACAATACTCGACCATCCCCACATCTGGTATTCAGCGGTGGTCCGGGTTCTACCCCTGACAGTAATATCTTCGGTGCCGGTCCGGGTGGTGCGGAGTCTGGTATGATAAATGGTGGAGCCAGCAATACTAGTGGCGGTGGAGGTGCAGGTGGCGCTAGTGGTGGTTCTGGAGGCGGGGGCGGACCCGGTGGTCTTCCACCGCGTAGTAGTGGAATGATGCCTCCTCCACCACCGGATTATGGTGGCATGCCCGCCGTCTCTGGTGGCTATCCTCAAGGGCCAGATTTGAAAGCTTCACCGTTACACGGTGGTCCGGGAATGGGATCTGATATGATCAGTTCGTCTGGTGGCCCGCCTCCTCTTATGCCATCGGAATATTCATCAGGCAACGGCCCCGGAAATAATGGAGGTGGCCCTGGGAGTGTAGGGTTTGGTGGGGGACCGCCTCCGGACACCGTTATGATGATGCCTCCGCCTCCGCACCAGCAGGCTGGTGTACTGCAACAACAGCCACAACATTTGGTTAGCGCTGGTGGACCTCAGGGACAAGCTCCGCCGCCTCCACCACAATACGTACCTTCAGGCACGCAACACTCCAATCCAGCTGGCGGATCTTCAATGCAACAATCAGTTTGTGGTGGCAGTAGTGCTGGAGGCGGCACCGGGGGCAGTGGATCGAATCCCAGCCCTGCAGGCGGTCCCGGATCCGTGCAATTTCCCGTAAGTTGTTTAGTGCGCCTAATATAGGAGTCAATGGAGTCATTTTTTGATCGTTTAAGAAAGTTTCATTCAGTTCATCCCAGTGTTGTTTGTGAAGGCCTAATGTTTTGCTCATAGTTGCCTGTGATGCATCGTACTTCACTTTGTGCTCGAAAAGCAGGCTTACTTTGATTTCCTCTGCTGTTAGTTACACTAGTCTGTCCCGAGGAAAGGGATGTCGGCGGTTGGACATCAGTAGAATCCACCACCGAAGTATTTTTGGTAATTCGGTGTCAAACTGTCCAAATCAACTTATTGAAACCTGTTGGTATCATGTGTTTCTGTGCCACTTCAATTTCCAGGATCATTGTTACCGGTCCCCCCCTGTTTATTGGCGCCCAAAGACTATAAGGCATGCCGCTTCCATCACTCATGCTTCAAGCTGTTTTACCGATTAACTTCCGTTGGCTTATATACCACTCCACGCTCACGTCTAGGCAGCCACCGTTTGCGTGGTGTAAAGCATCGTTTGAATATAATATTTTAGATTGATAGCTATTTAAGTAATCTTTTGGGAGTTCGTTCTGTTCTAACAGTTCATTTTGTGTATCTGTTCGTAAATATTTGACGCAAATCAGTACAGGAGACGTCTTTTATCCCCCGAACGTCTACATTCTTTATAGCAAGAATATTCGTTTGGCCAGTTATCGTAAACTGCCCTTGTTCTCGTTCTCCAGTTGTCGAAGATAATCGGCAGGTGAGTGAGTTATGCTAATCTTTTTCCGGAGGACTATTTGGATGTGTTCGGACGCCTTATTCAGATAAATGGTAAAAACGAGCCTACCCCACATATGTACTCGAGATACTTGTTTTTCTTTTTCCAGTGATTTTACGGTTTTGAACTCGAGTTCCGATCACTGGGTACCCCGTGAACCATCGCTCTTATGCATTTACGGATGGTTTTTATTCATCCGATTCGCTTTGTTCACAGCTGCCGGGCGCACTTACATACGTATTCATGCAGACTCGCCAATTCCCAACCTCCTGTTCCGATAAATTATTGCCGATTCCCCATTGTGTTTTGCCTGGACAGGAGGACGTTTCAACAGATCGTGGTAATGACGTCCACGAAAAAGAAAAATGTTAAGAAGGACTGACTTTCTGTTGTCTTAGGTCGTATAATTCACCCTTTTTCTGTCCTCCTTTTGAGTAGCATTGGATCTCTTGTCTGGTGCTGCTATTGCCGCATACTTCGTGAGATTTCCCAGTTGTACGCATGTTTAGGACCCTTCTATCTTCCTCGATCTGTAACCATAACTACGAAGCCACTAGTTCCGTCCTCTTCAGCACTTATTTGTGTTTATCTACGGTTTCTTCCTGGTCCCCTCTTTAATTGTTGCTGACATCTAGTGTTTTTGATTTTTTCGACCGTATGCAGCTTGATAAACAGGAGCAGCAGCAAGTCATTGTGTTGTTCCGAACTCTTGTTTTCTGTTTTTTCTATGCCCCCCAATGCAGACTTGTTTTCAACTCCCAACTTAAATAAACACGCACCATCCCGATGTAATTAACCATGATATTTGGCGTGTTTTGTCACTATCGCCGCGACTGAAATGACGATCAACCATTATGAGGCTTATAATAAATTCATTCATCGGTAATGTTTTCGCTGTTCTTAGCGAATTGAGAGCTCTTAGGTTTTTGCTCGACCGTGTTTACTATAGGATACTATGCCAACCATCCGCAGGGTTACACGTGATTGTGCCAACATCTCTTATTCACAGCTGTACTTCTTCCAACTTAAAAGTCAGCCGTTTGTGGTCAACTAATGTTGTATCTTAACCCGAGAAGCGCTTATGTGTTCCAATAATCACTTGTTTGGAAGACATTCAGTGACGCCCAGTAAAGACTGGGAGAATCCACCCAGCGGTAAGCCATGATTCGACATGGTGCTAAGAAGAAAGTAGCTTCGCTTTTGGTCTCCGTTGGCGCTTCTCGCCTTCGCAATAGGGACAGTAATCAAATTAGGGCCTGAGACATCCACATCCGGCCATGATAAAATACTTCTACTAGGATGAGACCGTTTAATGAGTATATGAATCCAACCTCATTCCTGACTATTGTAGCAAATGTAGTTAGCCGTGAAATCTGGATCTCCGAACTGTTTGGATGGTCGGAAGCACGGTGTTTACAAACAAGGACAAGACGATAGATCGCTAATCATCCTCAAAATTCGTAGAAGAAAGATTGTCGGGAGTAATAACAGTAGGACTGCATTGTTCATTGCCTTGGACGACTAGTTGTCTGCGCCCTGAGAGTCGAGGTCGCCATCAGGTTCCTGTGGTGTTTAATGGAGAGGACCCGTGAAGCGGCTGCCAGGGGATTGAATGGAGCGCTTAGTGGAACGAGACCTCATTTAGAACTCTCGTGAGGTGATGACTGATAGATTAGGATTATTCGTAGTTAAGTCGGATAGACAAAAGAGACCTAGTAGGAAGAGGTCCATTGTGATTCAGGATGACTTGAACAACGGGCAGAAAGACGTGAAGGCAATTTGGTAAAAGTGACAAGCGGAAAAAAACAATCTCAAACCTCGGTGCAGTCTGATGGAGGGTCTGCTATCACATGCATGCATTTTCTGAGGTTATAGGAATCCCTGTTTAGAGACCCACCTGTGCGGCTGTTCGCGAGTAACGATGATTGCTGTAGTATCCACGTTGATCTGTACAAGAGGAGCGTCTCTGCATCGCCGGTTTCTAGTTTTCAGGTCCTCTGGTTATCCAGTGTGCCGGTGCGGAAAAACTAGTTCGGTTTGGCATGTGCTTTCCACCTTCGAAGTACAAAGTGCTGTTGAAGGACTGGACGACAGCAGTGCCGAACTTGGTACTGAGCGGGAAGGACATAACCATTGTAGACCGTCCCACCTACCTTCGTAGCTGGTTGTCGAACGATGGTAGCTCGGGATTGGAGGTAAATACACGTATATCCAAGGCTCGGGCAGCTTACGCTGGATTAAAGCACTTGTGGCGTCGGGCTGATATTTCACTGAAGTTGAAAGGTCGTGTGTACTGTGTCGCAGTGCGTTCAGTTCTGTTGTACAATTGCGAGGCGTGGAGTATGCGTGTGGGCGATGTTCGTCGGTTGGAGGTTTTCGACAACCGATGTGGAGGCCAGCAGATGACGTGGCAACGTGGGATGAGAAAATGTACAGCGAAGTTAGGTAAAGTAGGCGTCTCACGCCTTCGTGGTTGGGGTCTGAAAGACTCGTCGACTTGCTGGCTGGAGACACTGAAGGATATGACAGTGAACCGCGAATAATGGCGATCGTGCTGTCATTTTCTATCGAATCAGAATGATTGAAAACACGTGCGTTTGTACAGTTAGGCTGTTTCGTGTGTCGGCTGCAGCAGCATCTTATCTTTTGCCACCTGTGTAGGTCCACTCCCTGTTCTTCTTGAATGTTCACTCTTTCTATATAAACGTGTAACTCTGGGGAAAGGCAGCGGTCAGTGAGGCTTGCCTTGCTGATTAACGCTAAGCGATGATGATAATCATGTCTTTAACGTCGAAGTCCCCATCGTCATTACGCTGACTAAGGAGAGAAACGCCATGTATATCTGATATGTTGTCAAAGAGCAGGGTCTTTTAGAGCACCGATTGTCTATCAGACAAATGCATTACGTTCACCGCGGAGAGCACGCTAGTTTTTTCGTGATTTGTAGAAATGTAGGCTGATTTAACCCAGTGTTTTGTTCTGGTTACGTATCTGAAGAATAAATATGGCACGCGGAGCAATTTCCACGTGTTATATTGAATGGAGGCTTCGTCCTTGCACAAGTGAACATCAGCACAGCTTCCTTAGTCCCAGTATCTGTGCCTTTCTCAATCATCCGAGTTTCAGGCAATCACCAGATCGACTTCTAAACTCTTAGCATGACTTTCATAAGCTGAGACTTCACTCCAATTGGTATCTCCATGTCTCGTCCTGCTGGTCTTTCTAAATGGAACGCCATATCTGACCTTGTCATCCGATGTTGATTGATCGATGGAATTCAATCTTCTGTCGCACATGTGAACGAACTAACCGCCCTGCTTCCTGAATGGCCTAAATGCAAACCGTGAACCGAGCACATGATGGTGTGTGGTCTGTCTCAGTCACTTGTCCCGGACTCACTCGTTTGCGATGGTTGACGCCCAAGACGACAGCGTCTTATTCGGGAGCATCCGAAGCGAGTTCCAATGTCCGATTGGTAATTGCACAAATACGATGGCCATAATAAATGTCTTACACCAATGCGAGACGAAGTAGGGGAGTGCACTCGCACTCACGGCATGTGATGCTAGGTTTCGAACAGCAATGATAGAAACGTCCGAGATTTGGTCGGATGAGTTACCGGGTTTCATTGGGTTGGGCGAACTGCATGCGAGCACCAGATAGGCCTGCGTTCCCTCTCAATTTTGGTGATAATCGCGCCAATGAAATCGAAGTTTCAGCGATTGCCGGTGCCCCCTCTTCCGTGTAGTGGGGCCACAATGGCTATGGGAGACGCCTCATCCGCCACACTTATGCGTTAAGCCTGTTATAAGAACAAAGTGTCTGTTGATAAATATAAAAGTAGCACTCTCGAAATGTGATTCGTAAGTTAACTTTCTCAATCTCATTGGTCACATGATTGCCTGAACACATTGTACAATCACGGGCGCAAATTTCCGAAAACGTCACTTAAGTGGGCTGAAAATGGTCGATACTTCATGATATTGGAGGTCAAATAGATACTAGTTAGTTAGATATCGCATCCAAATTGCTCGACTACCTGATGTTCTTGAAAAATATGCGCGTGAGAAGGAAGCCAGTTTCCAGTCCGGTCGAGGCTATTTTTATCACATTTTCACTCTCTGGTCAGTCTTAGAAATCGCACACTCTGCGCAGATGCGAGATATATCTTTCTTGAGCTGCAGGTGACACGACTCAATCGACCTTGGATCTGAGCGTAGATCACATGCCATTGGACGAACAAAAAGAATGCCAAGAAGGAAGGAAGAAACAATGTGCGTAGTCCGCCATGTGACAGTTATTCCACTCCGCATTTCCATGTAACCCGTTATCCGTCGGGATCCCGGATTCCCGGTTACCCAAACCGAAGTAGAGGGGTGACTTTTATGTACTGCAAACGACAGTGAGACTTAGCACCGTATTAACAGGACTACAAAAGTGATCACATGCCTTAATCAAATATGGGTAGCTAATTTTTCCGCACCGGTACGCTGGATAATCAGGTGACCTGAGAAACGAATGTTTACACATTCTGCCTATCCATTATATCCCCACTGACAACACGCCCATCCTCGCAACGGTTTATTGTCAAGTAGTGTAGTAGGTGGTTTTCAGCCTGTTAGCTCACATTTTCTCAAGCCTCGTCAGCCTCTGCATCTGGGTTCCTTCAATGTGCGCACTTTAATGCAGGCTGGCCAACAGGCGCGTTTGGCTCTGGCAGTGGATTGACTCACTTTCGATTGATGTCTGCTGTGTGAGTGAAACACGAATTCAGGATTCGAGTAGAGTAATTCAACTAACTGCGCCAAACGTCTCATCAAGATATTTTCTTCGCACTTTGGGAGACGAATCAACTCACGCAGTGGGTCAACGTAGTGTAGGAATAGTTTGGAGTGAGAAGGCTGAAGCAGCCCTTTTAGATTGGATCCCAGTCAACAGTCGCTTGTGTGCCATGAGACTGCAGGGATCAGTCGGCGTCCGAAAGGATAGTAGTGTTAAGCGTAGTTTATTTGTTATCTCCAACAGACTGCAGCACTGACATGGAGAAAGACGAGTTTTACGATAACCTCGTCACTCTTGTTCGGAAGAGCAAACGTCCTGACGACCCAGTAAAAACCGGTGACTGATCACTCAGTTCGTATGCTCTTCAGATAGGGCTAGACATCTTGGGTGCCCAGTACAGCCCTTTGCTGCGGATTCCAGTGTGGATACAGCCATATGCTTCTTACGGTGCCCGTCGATACCTTGGAATGACAGTTTAGACGGCTGCCCTAAACTGATTGCCAAAGACCAGTCAACCCGATGGAAGGCGCCCCACATTTGTCTTCGTCCTCGTGTTTTAGAAGCACTTTCGTCATGAGGTCATGCGTATACCTTCCTCAGCAGAGTCAATGTGAGACGACGGTCAATTGGGAGCATTCCGACAAATTTTTGAGTGATTAACCGAATTGGAGCCTGAGACGCTCACCCCCCTCACCATTATGCAGCATTTGAAGTCTTTGCTTCACTACTGGGGGGAGAATGCAACACAATATCTCGTCATTTTCAATCAACGAATACGATATTTTGCCTTAGCTATGCAACTCCCACAGCCCCATACATGTTCAGAAAGCAAGGTTGAACGTACTGACCTGAGTGGTTACACGAAATCCACTGTAAGATTATGATTCTATACTTAATCCATGCACTCTAGTCATTCACCAAACTTAATAGAACACTAAAATCAACCGCGATATCAACGTAGCTACACGTAAAAATGGCTGAACCTAGTGGTTAGCCATCGAAAGAAGTGCGCTAAGCGTAACCACCCCATCTACACTGCTCCAGGTTCACATAGCAAAAATGCTCACTTGATACGAATGACAAAATTGTGCAGCTTCTTGACTATTGCTTTTTAAACGAATCGGAGCCGATGCTCAAGCCCATTCAAAATCATTCAAAATATTACTATTACTGAGGAGTTTCCGCCAGAGAAGCTGCCTCTGTTCACCAGTATGTAGATTCAAACGAGCATCGATCGACTCAGTTGCATGCTTGCTCGAGAAAGTTCACTGTGGAAAATGACGGAACATTTTCCATTAAAAATTCCACATCACCGACTGGACTAAATAGATGTGAAACTTTAGTAACGTAACAATCGTGCCCCGCTCTCGTGTTGCACAGAATGGAGTGGTTCCGTCTCGAGCGAGCATCGCCTGGATCTACCATATTTTCTCGTTCTTAGAAGGGATGATCAGAAAATGACACAAAATACCATATTAAATCGGGGCGACAGGTCGTGTCTTTATTAGTTTCGGAAGATGGAAGTGAGAGTACTGGTGTCAATCGCGTATGGAACAAGGCTTAAAATAAACATCTACTGACAGCTTACTTTAACAGAGCGGCACGTATGGATTTTTTCACCTTTTCTACTATTTCCGGTATACAGCTCTTTTCTTGGTCATATTACGTGTAAAATACAGTTTGGACAGATTCTGGTTTAAATTTTCGCAGTGAATGTAGTGGGTGAGTGACATTCCACTAGGCCGAAGAACACATTCTTTTTACAACAAAAATACTCTCAAGAAGAAATGTCACCAATGAACAAAGTTTTCATTTTGGGTGGGGCGGTCTTTGTGAACAGTTTCACATGGCTGATAAGGCCGTTTACACTTACGGCGTGGAGAAGCTACGATATATACTATAGTGCGTCCATGAAGTCAAAAATGGTCCGCATCACGTATCTTTTGAAATAAGTCTTTACTTCCTTTCAAGGTATTTCACACGCATCTTATCAATCATTCTCCTAGTTGTTAGCGCAACAGTTCGAATGTTTCGTTACAAGAAGTACTCAGACAAGACTGACATTGACAAAGCCAACTTGTTACTACATATCGACACATCTTCCGATGGTCTCGGTTTCACCGTCAAAACAACAATCTGCACGTGCTGGGCTCAGATGGATTCTAGGTCAATCTGAAAAAATTAAAACCAGTCACGTCCAGAGTGCATTTTAAATAGATTTAAGTAGATCTCTGAAATTCATAGAGCATTTACCAACTACACTATAAATCAAATACGAACACTAACACTTCACTGAAGTAAAATTCCTTGGACTAAAAGCTAGCGCTCCGGCTCAAAATTTTTTGCAATAGTACTGTAATTTTACTGAGCCGCAATTTTTTGGGGAAATTTCAGCCTTGTACAAACCGATCAAATGCACTTTGTCACAGGGGCTCAAGAATGTCTGCTTCATCAATTGTCTTCTCACGATTACTGGACACGTGGGGGTCCAGTTGCTGTGGCATGAGAGTTGCATAATTTCACTTGGTACTTCCATCGAGAATGCCACCAATGGGATCCATCGCTGAAAGTGTAGCAGTAATGATCACGGCTGAATGTATCAACTTCTGACGGAAAAAACTCTGCACATACAGCAGGATAAAATTTCTGTATTTGAGTTGTTTCAAATAGCCTCCTCTAATACACCTAACTGATACAAAATGTTCATGTAATCCCGCCAAATAATATTCAACAGAACAGTAGAGCATGCAAACTGCCTTTGGGACAAGACCAGGTAGCGGCTTCGGTCGATATCCGTATATGATCATGATAGTTTTCGGTAACAGAACCATCGCGACTGGGAAAACGAGTTCAGGCGGAGTAGGCGTTATGAGGAAGGACCATGGTGAGTCTGTTCAAGCGACGTCACCAAGTCTTTAACAAACCTATTTCCCCAGGTGCTACGGAAAATAGGTGATTTTATCAAATGAAAATGATATATTCTCAATATCTTTGAACAAACATCATCAGAATGGTCACCACAAGAATCGGAATTATCTACACATGTAAAACTGTACATGCCAGTAACAAGCCTGGGGCTGGATTTGGTTGTATTTAAACCGAAAACAAAGACTGGTTATCTTGGCGTGGCCGTAAGTTCCGGTTGTCACAAGTACAAACTAGCTGCGAAAACAATGTCTCGTTTCAATTTTTCAATAGCTGCGGAAGGAGAAGATAAAGATCCGCAGTTGAGCAATAGTCCAAACTGTTATCAACCAATATAGAGTAAATTACAAAAACTTAATTTTTGTTATATATATCAACGAAACCTTAAGGAGTGGGAACAAGGCTATCGTACGGGTTACATAGCACAGTGAATGCGCATCATTGTAAGCATAGCAGCAAATGTCCATTGGTGACAGTGTTCCCAAAACGATCAAATATTAGAATGAACCGAAGACGCTTGGCTTATAAATAAATGCGAATGATTTCACATTACTAAACGAAGGCTAGTGGGATCATTATGATGGTATTTACGCAGCTCAGGTGGGAAAAGTACTATTGTCAGAAACACAGGAAAGTTGAGTGAGTAGCCAGGTTTCAAAGGTGATGTTCGTTTGGGAACGAGCACATCGTACATGATGAAAGAATCAGTCACATTGCAGATTCGCAAGTAGAGAGTAAAGCGATCGATAAAATGGTAGAACTGCTATAAGAAACAAAGGCAGTTTCGCTAAACTTAAATGTGAAATTCTGGTGTTGCTATTTAATTGTCCGGCTGTCTCTCCACATCATCGTAGATGCGACCTAGGACAATCACACAAGTACGCCAGCCTGTTTCGTGTGAATGTGCTACGACTGGAAGTAGTCGGTTACTAGTAAACTGTCGTGTGATATCGATGCCCAGCTCACTTCACTGATGGAAGGACACAGCTATGAAAAGTTTCCATGCTTACTTAGTCGTCAGTTGGGCGTTGATGTCTCATTATGATTAAGGACTAGAGTTTTCAAAAACAGCACTAACCGCACCTGCATCCGGTTGTGCTGAACTGACCTTCATTGAACTTCACTTCCAGTGAAGCGCTGCCGATGGTCCTAGCGGCGTTCGCCATCTGCCGCAAAAGTTCTTCCAACATACGCAGCGTTCGGATTATGGTACCTTCGAACAAGTCGGTCATTGCACAAACTTGAGCGAATGAAGCACCACGAGTCCATGAGTACACGACGTCCATCATATGAGGTTTAAACGAGTCCACGTAGGAATCTTCATCCACTTTCAGTCGGCATTCATTGCTTATCCGTGCAATTCGACGGGCTGTGTCCTGCAGACAAGTAGGAAAAAGAGCATGAATGAAGAAAACGCCATCAGGATCTTGGGATTCTGTTTCATTAGTGGTTTATCATATTTTGTCTATAAGTAAAAAGAAGCCGTCCAATTTAGGAGTCATGAATAACCCAAATTTACCTACTGTCTTCAAAGTCACTATTCATTTCAGTTATACAATGGACAACGAGAACCGATAACCAGAAAAGAAAAAGCTTTCTAACACCATCAATATTATCACAGATAACTTCTGATTCTAATGTTATGGTGGGAGATGCAGCTATGACACGACCTGTTGCGTTAAAATTGGACAACAATAGTGTTTAAGGTTTGTGATTAGCAGCGTGATCACCAATCAGCTACAGTATCATAACCCCCGAAAATCGATGACGAATGGAGCATTTAAACAGTCACTCAGGAGAGTCTAGTGGCGATTGGACTGACAGTCAGGTCCTCCCCATTCCAATATCCACTAGGGATGGGTGAATTTGCACTGACCATTAACGACAACAATCACACATTTACGTACTATGCACGGAAATCATTGTTATTACACAACAAGCAAAGCAAAATACAAAGGAAGGCGATCCATACTGCAATCGGTTCTACTATGTGGATATCCATAAGTAAGTTCTGCCTGATTATAAAAGTGGAGAACTCAACCGTTGACGCAACGAGATTAACTCCAGATAGCAAAACCTGAGTTTGGCGATACATACAAATATATCTATTTTCCCGGAATCGAGAACAAGAAGACTGGTTGGGACTGCAAAAAACTGAGCTACTCGTTGGCGCTAAACTCAAAAAGACCATAGCAGTCCGGTAGCCATCAACGACGGATGGACCAAGTCTATCGATCTAGTGTCAGCACCAGCTAAAAAAGTTAAAACTAGCTGGTCAACCATAGCACCTTAAGGTCAACTGATTCCGTTGAAACCTCCAGTGAGCGTTTCGTAATTCCAGCAGACTATTTCGTGATTTGGACTGGTTCGATCAATCGCGTTAACCCATTCAGCTGTTTGGTCATCCTGATGCTCGTCAATCGCGTTAATTACTTCGCCACATTTCTACACCATGGCCTCCAATTCCAATGTTGCATGACTCAGCGGTTGAACCAAATTCAAGTCCCTAATCTGTGTGGCAGATGTGGTCGTATAACCTCACCACCGTTCTATGTGGATACGTCGAGAATATTCAGGGCGACAAAACAATTAATCCATGTATTAGTTCATGTATTGCATCCGCGATGCGTCTGGAACAATTTCAGAATGCCACAAATAACTTGCCATCAGTGCCGACTGGCACGAAAACGATTGAGTCGAACGCCTTAGCAATTGGGGGAACCGGAAAGGCTCTCAATGGCTTATAGAACACCAACACCGATTTTTAATGGCGAGTTAGGGGTTGATACTGCAATAATGAATATATATATATATATATATAAATGATAGAAGGACGGCGAGCTTTAGACAGAAGTCGTTCGTTGCAGTTGCAACTGGATTGCTTTGGAAGCGAAAAAGGAGAATGCTACAAAGCAAATACCACAGACCTGAAGAGTGCGTAATGCATCCGACAGTTCTTTGGTTAATTTCGGCATCTCGGAGGCGCGCTCTTCGAACACAAAACAAGACAGAAGAGCAGCAATTTGTTCAGCGGGTAGTCGGTTGAACACACCATCAAACAGCAATTCTGTGAGTAACAGTTCATCGGCTGAAGTGATCTCACAGGCTACACAGCCCTTCAACTCGATCACGTCGTGCTCGGATACGAAATTCAGCCGTCTGAGTACACGTTTTCGTGCTGTCAGTTCTTCCATCTGGATCAAGGATACTTTGCTACCCAAGGTCTGCGTCAACTGTTCAATGCGTTCGTGAAGCTTTTCTTTCTTAGCATACTGTCTGAGGAGAACGGAAAGACGCGGATCGTCGTGAAGCCAGTGATGATGCAATCGTTCCTCGAACGCTTTCACTTTCTGTGAAGGAGCGCAAATAAATAAAGGCAATGAATAACAAGATGACTATGTAAGAATCTTATGTTTATATAAATTTACATATATAATATGTATAGTGATATAGGCTAGCTTTAAGACAAGCATGGTAGCAACGAAACAAATAAATAGAAATGCACACGAAATAGGTACAAGAAATTTTGAAACAATGAGCATCAACACAATAAAACAGCACATCCTCGTTTTCACCGTGCACATTTTGATTTTTCCTCACTGTTAAGTTTGGTTTCTAGAGGACACGTGGTCCACAAAGAGAGGATACAACATCCACCTCATTTAATTCGATTCTGATCTATATCTTCCAGCATCTTTATTCAACGAAGATTCGCGTCCCTGAAGCCCCAACCAGGAAGGCGAGGAGCATCAGTCGATGCCAAAGTAGAACGTAAATTCAAGGCACTTCCACCCCAAGTCACAGCCTGGGCACCGCGCCACTTCTTCCACCTTGACCCAACAAGTGAGAAAAAAGCATGGAAGGACAAACAATGGAGAGACATAGGTAAAATGTGCTGAAGCCACTCAATACACGACGATAAACTACATCACCAAATTCGAGCAATGCTTCCAGAAATCAGTAGTCGAATACAAAAGCTGCCGAGCATTCTAGGATCTTACATAACAAAAACAGGATTATTCGACTATCGTGAGCATCAAGATCTCGTATCACCGGTCATTCACAACGGTCAGATTTTAAAAGCGGATTTGTGCAGACAAAGTGGATAGAACTGTCTGTCTTAGGAAGTGTTTTCCAAAAACCTAGCTTCAATACAACAAGAGCACAATTCCGTTGTAAGCTAAACAGTGACTATCACATGGAGTCGTCACTTAAGCGGCTAATCGATATGATCAACAACCGAAATATATGCGTCCCCAAGTGAAGGAACTTACTGCCTCTACCTACGCAAATTAATCGCATGGTTTCGTTTATCTACACGGGAACTGCCGTCAACCCGAAACACGTAACATCAGAAATCAACTGAACTAATGATTGGTAGAATCGACGAAAGGTCAGTCACTAACCACTTCTGATTGTCCCCTTTGGAAGTTTAGATACGTAAGCTGAAAACCTGGTCATTATAAAACTAACACAATCCCGGGATCGTCCTCACCAAGACTTACTGGATGAGGTCCCGAGTTCACCCAAAAAGATGGTTCGAGATCCTAGACAATAGGGCTAAATACCTCAGTTAGCTTGATTTATGTATTCGAAGTGTTTCTGCTCATCTAAATTTCTTATGATTTATGACCTTAGGATGTGTGGTAGCAACCAAAACCAGAGCACATTAGTCCAAGGTCACTAGTTACAAAACTAAAAATAAAACAATCATCAGGACAATCCTGAGTGTATAACGTCTTAAGATAAGTGATATCACAAAGCTGCACTTCCTATCCTCGACATCCAATCATATTCATCAAGACAGCATTGAATTTCGAAGTTGTAGTTGTATCCTGAGCGCACATACCCTCTTGTATTTATTTCGTATTGGGAAAGGGACCGTTTGAAAGCATTGTTAGTTAGCTTTGTTTAGATGGATCGGCTCTGTGAGAAATTAAGTACCTTAGTTGTGAGCGCCTTCTTCGGTGCACTGCAAGGAAAAGTGGATCGTTCAAAGGCATTTGGTAAATGTGATTTCAATTTCAGAGGATTTGTTGTGAGAAGATATTGCACACTGGTGAGCGGGTGTAGTAATGACGGGAACCGATGCGCAAATCAGTTTTCATCCGCAGAGGATGAGCCGTAGGAAAAAGATTGGAAATCTCGAGAAAAGACTTGCCAACGACGAGGAACCCCGTGGGGTTGCTGTAGCTCGAGTATTCAACACCGGATCTAATTCAAGCTTCATCTCTGGAGTACCTTTTATCGGTCGGGTGTTCGGTGATCATGATTTTTGCTGTTCACACGTCTTTTCGGTTTATTCTGCGCTTTTCTTCGAAAAGCGAATTGACTCAGCTGCTCCCATCGGCTAGATCAGATTGTTTCGTTGTTCAACATTTTGAATTCCGCGGTTCTCTTCCAGCATGAGTATTTTCTCTTTTTTTCCTAATGTTTTATGAAAGATTTCTATTAACCACACGCTGGAAAAGCCATAAACCTAAACATGAATTTTTTTACCATGCATACCGACGTTAAACCGAGATATTCTTCGCACTATTCCTACTCGAATATTATCAGATCACCTCAGGTGAATACATTCAAATGTCCGGTCGAGCGGGACGTCGTGGTAAAGATGATAGTGGAACGGTAATTCTTATGGTCGATGAGACCATGAATGACATCGCAGCAAAGCAAATCATGATGGGTTCACCACCGCCGCTTAATTCCGCATTCCATATCACCAACAACATGCTGCTCAATTTGCTCCGGGTAGAGGAAATCAATCCGGAATACATGATGGAGCGCAGCTTTTGCCAGTTTCAGAATTNCTCGAGTATTCAACACCGGATCTAATTCAAGCTTCATCTCTGGAGTACCTTTTATCGGTCGGGTGTTCGGTGATCATGATTTTTGCTGTTCACACGTCTTTTCGGTTTATTCTGCGCTTTTCTTCGAAAAGCGAATTGACTCAGCTGCTCCCATCGGCTAGATCAGATTGTTTCGTTGTTCAACATTTTGAATTCCGCGGTTCTCTTCCAGCATGAGTATTTTCTCTTTTTTTCCTAATGTTTTATGAAAGATTTCTATTAACCACACGCTGGAAAAGCCATAAACCTAAACATGAATTTTTTTACCATGCATACCGACGTTAAACCGAGATATTCTTCGCACTATTCCTACTCGAATATTATCAGATCACCTCAGGTGAATACATTCAAATGTCCGGTCGAGCGGGACGTCGTGGTAAAGATGATAGTGGAACGGTAATTCTTATGGTCGATGAGACCATGAATGACATCGCAGCAAAGCAAATCATGATGGGTTCACCACCGCCGCTTAATTCCGCATTCCATATCACCAACAACATGCTGCTCAATTTGCTCCGGGTAGAGGAAATCAATCCGGAATACATGATGGAGCGCAGCTTTTGCCAGTTTCAGAATTATTCTAGTCTGCCCAAGATGTATCAAGGTGAGCTGCATCTTTCAAATGCGCGGTGCACTGCTTGTATTTGTGTGTGAGGGGAGGTGTAGTTCGTTTATCGCAGTCGCCACTTCTAACTTCTTCAGTCGGTCGTCCCAATTATACCTCAGTCCCACCCCGCCTAATCAAGTGAGAACGATCAAATGGCCTCCGGCCGCTCAACACGACAATTTCCCTTGTTCGTCATAATCGAATGGATTATATAGGTTCACACAGGATAGAGCTCATTTCCCGATCGCTCCGCATCTAACGAGCTTATTCTCTATTCTTTGGTCTTCATCGCCCCCGACCTCTCTGAGTGTGGCAACGAGTCAGACAACTTTCAATCAGTGCACGGACTAGGGTACCTGGCTGGCTCTGTACTTGTCCTCTTGCTTGCAGACGGTCCAACTCCAAGGCCATATGTTGATCGACTGACATCAGAGTAGTTTGGGTGTCGGTCCCATGCTTCTAAATGTAATCATACTTCACTTTTCTATGACTCCTCGCAACGAAGCAAAGTGGCCTTCCACCTTTACATGTGCCCGTGGGCCTCTCTCTAACAAGGGACTTAACCAGCTACTGACAGTATTGGCTGTTTGTAAAGTGCAGAAACGGCATTTGGTTCACAACTAAATGGTTTTCAAACTCTGTCGATAGTTTCTTGGGTTAACGTGCTTTTTTCTCAAGTTGTTCCTAAGTTGAAATTAATTCTTCGATGTGCCCCATAAATCAGCAGCTATACAAACCTGATTTACGCTCCGAAGAACTACCCAGTTCGTACTCACTTCCACGGTTTAATTTTCTAGTGCATATTTAGAGCGTGATTGTTGCGGCACCTCTGCTACCCAGTGACCTCTAGGGCCATACCTACGAAAGACGAGAATCCGTTATCGTGGGTCTGAAACCTGAAGTCAGACAGAGCCGCGTTAGGTCTCAGTACGTTAGGTGCGTTAACGCGTCGGACAACTGCAAGTGATCCACTGTCGCGTCAGTCACCATCAATGAGAGCTTTGAACTTCCAATATTATATATATATATATATATATATATATATATCACGAGGTGCCGGAAATCGCAAAAAAGCGTCCTGTGGAACCTTTCCACTGCCATATACAACCGAAAAAAGGACAGAATATTTCGGTTTATGTTTCTGTTGTTCATCATGGCACAGTCACTGCTGCGCACGTTTCTAGTTTGCAGATAAAGGAATCGCCACCACCCAGGTGGTTAGCCGTGAATAAGAGCCTCAAACCTGCTGAATAAGCGACCGCGGACAAGCAGCAGCAGTGTCAAGGGCGTGGGGAGTTTTCGCCTAGCAAGCGATCTGCCTAAAACGTACCACATGAGCCCGTTGGTAGCACTGTGACGAGAGGAGTGTGACTCGCCAGCCAAATAAAACCATTGTCCCCTGCCGATTTCCGCTGACCCCGCAAGGTTTCCAGAAGAGGCGTATGAACCGGCCATCTGGCCACCAGGTCGTCTGGAAAGATTCTGCTGTCTTGCAGAAAGCGCCTAGCTTCTTAAGGGATAGAGGGTGCATCTTCGAAAAAAGACCTTCTCTGGACTGGACGACCGAGTAGTACAACAGCCTACTACGCATACAACTATGAGTATGGCTGATCTTTGTGCGAACGTTTCTCACTCTCCACGTATTCGCGACAGCAACCTTTCGTCGTAAACAACCGTCTGTTTATCTGAAGGCTCATGTTACTCTCCTTCCTACCTAATCTCATATTTTTGGGTTCTGCAGTCAGTTATGCTAGTGGTAGTATCACTGGAATAAATCCCGTTCCTG
Source organism: Fasciolopsis buskii (assembly GCA_008360955.1). NCBI lineage: Eukaryota > Metazoa > Platyhelminthes > Trematoda > Plagiorchiida > Fasciolidae > Fasciolopsis > Fasciolopsis buskii. The sequence goes on along the minus strand of LUCM01004299.1, from coordinate 29,649 downwards.
TTCTCTCGCCTTCTCCTTTAGATAGCATCCAAGTCTCACCGGACCCACTTCCGCCGATCGATACAATTCCTCGACCATGTGTGCCATACTCAAGAAACTTCCATTCAAGATTACAGCTCTTATCCAACTGACACCCACATCTAGTCCTTCCGTGAAGTTTCATCTGCGTCTTCCGGGGACCCTGAGGCTGCGGCTTCTGGTGTTGCTGGTGTTGGTGTGACTCTCAGTGAGGGCCGAGGTTGTACTGCTTGACCGGATCCCAGTCGGCACCCGGTTAAGTGCAATGAGACTTGGAAGTTCATCCAAAATAAACAGTCGTTGCCTAGGTAACCGCAAGTTGTTTGTTGTCTTAGCGTACGCGCCAACAGATTGCAGCTCAAATGCAGCCAACAACACTATGTATGAAAAGGTGCACGAGCTTTTATGTACCGCAAGACGGGGTGACATCGTGAGTTTGATAGAAGACAAGAATCCTTGAATAGATCGGTTGTCCTCGAATGAAGCGCATCTAGAAGGCCCCTTCGGTCTCGATTCCAGTCTTTAGGAGTCTGTTTCTTTATCTAGATCGATCTCGGAAGTTTTATTAATTCCGACGTTAACATTTCGCCATCGTCACTAAACGGAACTATGACTCGGAAACTTAGAGTAATACAGAAGCTCTTAAGGAGTCAATAAAACAGTCGGCACTTGAAGATCAATTGTTAAGAACGAAATTTACGTGGGGTAGGGCAGCAAATTGTTTGGGATCAACTTAATCACACTGAAGTGGGTCATGAACTGGGCAATAATTACACGTGAAGTAGGTATGGGAGGCATAACATAATCAACAAACTTACGACTTACAGTCAGTTGAGAATAATGAACCCAATATGACAAAACTGAGCAAACACAAATGTATGTACCCTGTTAATTTCAATGAACTTGGCATCAGTGATATGCATATCATCCACTGGGTCCAAAGGGGGTAATGTGCCACCCATGCGCGTTTTCACCTTGTCTATTGCGTTCAACACTCCAGCGCGCGCTTCCTTGACGCGCAAATCTTTTGGTATAACCAAACGTACCGCACTGATTCCGACCACACAGTCCATCCGAATGGGAATCACCTCAGCCGGTGCTGAAGTCACGGACCCAGACTCGACTGATTCTTCTTCGCTACTTGTGGCCGTTGCCCCGTTTGATTTAATAGCCAGCAAACAGTCGATCAAGTAGAACGATTCCGGTGCCGAACTACGGTCAGTACGGAGACGTTTCTTCAGATTGATCACTGCACCCCAGCCGTAATCACATGATTCAGTGCTAACCTAACCAGGGGTTGGATGAAATTCAACAACATGCAAATACAAAATACATCATCTTACACAGAGTTTGAATGACTGAATAAATCATCCGATTTTCGAATACAGATTATATATATATATATATATATATATATAACCTAATGCATCTACAGTGAACAATTAAAAAAGTTTCTTACGCTCAAATGTCAGTGACACTTTTATTCTCATGAAATACGCTTTACAGAGAGCTCGTTGTTATCTACTTGAGGGACAAGGTAAGTATCTAACACAAATAGTAGATGAAGATTGACCGATGGCAGCGAAATGAAGTAAGCTGTTAGGAAACAGAATGGCTTGCAGTTTCATCTGCGACATTTACAATCGCGTATCCTGATTCCCAATCCCGGCATTTTGTTATGCGTATTTGGACGAGATTGGAGAAAGAGACATCATAGTAGACTAAAAGACCGACAACCAAGACGAGGAAAAACAGACTGATAGATGAGATATTTAAAAGCCAACATATAACCATCGGTAAAGATGCGTGACATGAGAAGGACATCAATGAGCTGATCGGTTGTCGTATCCACTGGGGAACGTTACATCTTTTTGGTCTCTATCATTTCCAGAAGACTCATTTGAGGCATACGGCAGCACCCAAATTAGTAAGTTCCTTCAACAGATAGACCACACCGGGCCGAGAACAATTGCACTGAGAGGGAAATCAAGGTTATGGGCACGACTCTTAGTTCTATGGAGGATTCTGGCGAGGAAACCAACGAATTGATTTAGATCGTTTAACAAAGTGACAACTCGAACTTCCATCCCCAAGACGAGGTGTACAAGAGTAAATTCCTTTATGTGAAACAGTCACCATATTTTATAATCTAAGAGTTGGGTTCAGCATAGAACAATGTTCGGAGTTAAGAAGTCAAGAATAATAGTCACTGATACTAAGGAAGCCATAGACAATACAAAACCAATAATTGAAGGAAGGGAAACGAAGTTTTAGTTGGAGTAATCAAAATTCGTCATTAGATGAATCCAAATGAAGGGTTTGAGAGACAGTGACAGATCGGTGGATGCAAGCAAAACATCGGCTATTGGGAGGATCGAAGATGAGTGGGGTCTGACGAAGCAGGATACTGTGCTAAAAATAGGGCAATATTACAACATAAATCACAAATATAGGGGAACGGAAGTTTTGGACGAAATTATGAGGGCAGTGCGGATGTAACCAAACGGATTTCTGTACGATGTGCCATTTCATACGCAGCTGAAAAGAAACCGCCGACCTAACATTGGAGTGGTGAACTACATACGATTAACACGAAAGGCAATAGCACCTGCCACCCGCAGTTGTCGAAAACCCCTCACGAGTTGGAATGGTGAGAATGCGTGCATTCAACGTTTTCGGTTAATGAATTTATTCGCGAGAGCACCGATAACCAATGAGATACTCCGGTTCGATTTAGCACTGAATAGGGCGAAAATAACTGTCAGCATTTCACTACTTGCAACATACCGCAAAGGAGAGGCGAAAGATATAAACGGATAAATTGACAGTGTATACACCGGAAATCTACTGTAATAAAAATTTGATAAGAATTTTCTGGGGTTGCACCAAGGACACCAGTAGGTTTGAAACCGATAAACCCCGTAGACCGTAGAATGTAGCTAGGGAAAAACAATTTGCAGTAAAATGCACAAACGAACCTTGATTAGCCGACCTGGTTGAAGAAAAGGGACGATATACTGAGGTCGCCGGATATACTGCCGCTGTTGAGCCATTAAGTCATCTAAACAGAGCCGGATTTGATGATACGACTCGACAGATTCTTCGTCTTCGACCTGAACAGCCGCATGTTCCGAGCGCAGTTCATTTAATTCTATTTTAAGAAAACAATTCCGAAGTTAGATTAGCATGGAACAAGGCGAAATACGAAGGAGTAAACTGCATCACAGTCTGAAGATCATAAAGAGATTTCCTAAATGTAATTATGATCTAATTAGGCCTTTTATTAGCAATGGGTTCAGGAGAAATTCTCAAAGACTTATCAGGGTTTCACCATCGATGTTTTCGCGGCACTGCTAGGCTATGGTGGGATTCACCTTAGTAGCTGAGATTACGCTGAAGGTTCTTGGTTCTGGGATATGGTCAACATAGATACTGAATATAAGTGGCATAAGGTAGTTGGGTCACATGTAGATCAGACCTGCAGACTGTCCGCTTGGCTGCACGTTGGTCTTCGAGGTAGCGGGAGACGTGTCGTGTTGGCCGGTTGACGATTTGGCGAAAAAGTATGAAGGCGTAACTAATGGTACATTTCTCGTGTTGGGATCCACGAAATTTCCAAAAAGGGATAGTTGGGGACCCGGACTAAATAACTAAATCCAGCAGTCGGTGGCGAATTTTGATCTGAAATTTCTCCTATTCTTACTCACTACCTTACTGATTTTCTGAGGAGTCCGTTTGGACATACGGTGCTGTGAGATAGCGACCAACTACAGAATGAACCAAAGGGGAGTTAGTGGTTTCAAAAACTGAAACTGAAGAGGAGACCGTCCTTTATCAATCGTTCACGTACATTCAAAGACAAAATCACTTCATACCACCAACTGATTTCTAGTATTTTCACAAATGTATACAATATTCAGAACATAAACACTTAAAACTTGGGCCTCGTTTAAATTGATTTTTATCCAAAGAACATCAAAATGCTCAAATTGCATCGCGCAAAAAGGACCGCATCAGTTTAAACTGCTAATCTAGACCACTCTGCGAAATATCAGAACTGATTCAAAAAACCCTAATGAGGAATTAACAATTCACCACCAGGATTGGGAAAAACTCATCAGAATTCACGGAATAGATACTAACCTCGACTGCCCCCGTATTTAATGAACCTCATTGGACGACGTCTCGATATCGAACGCGACATGGCACACGAGTGAAGTGTGTTAATTATGGACGGTTACGTACCCCGAATCGATATCGCAGACATTTCATAGCCTAAGCCGAATGCTAATAGAACAATCCCGGACACGTTTTCTTGTGATAAGCAAAACTATTCATAAAAAAATTTCAGGAGGTTGAGGTTCGGTAGATTACGTTTGTTAGATCACGTCCTGCGGATGCCGAATACTCGTCTACCATAACGTGCGCTATTTCGCGTCCCTCTCACGGAGTCGAACAAGCCATGTTTCAGATTAGCAGATGACATGGCAATGTGGAATGAGAAAATATACAACGAACTTAGGTAAAAGAGGTGTCTCACGTCCTCGTGGTTTGGGTCCGTATGTCTCGTCAACTAGGTGGCAGGAGACACTGAAGGATATGGTAGTGAACCGTGAAAAGTGGCGATCGTGTTGTCATTTTCTATCGAACCAGAATGGTTGATGAAGTGCGTTTGCACAGTTAGACTGTATTCCGTGTGCCGGCTACAGCAGCATTCTTATCTGTTCCCGCTTGTTCGGATTCGTCCCCTGTTCCCCTTGGATAGTCGCTCTTTTTATAGAAGAATGTAACCCTAGAGAAAAGGCGGCGGTCAGTGAGGCTTACCTTGCTGTTTAACGCGGAACGATGATGATTATGTACATTCTCTGACCAGAATGACAATATTACTGAGTTGCACAGCAGTGAGCAAACGAACAACAGCGTATTCGCACAGGACGTGTATTTCCGCGCGACGTCGAGTCAAAACTGAAATCCGTACAAGCGACGGCTTGCACCTGCACCTTTCGACGAGGTCACGTGGTTCCGACAATCGACTGTTTAGGGTGGCTTGTGGTTAAAATTCAAACATAGGAGACGCGTGGACCCTATTATACACCCCGAAATGATCGCATCTCAGAGCATCGACCGTGTAGACGCTTGGATCAATCTAACTGCGCGCGAAACAAACGCGTTCAAAGATCTTCATGCTAGAACTGGCACTGGTGGTGGCTAGAAGGTAAGTTTTCAAGGCACCTGGCAATATCGTGTACCGAAATGGGTTATTTGTGAAGGAATCTCCGGTCCTATAATTCGAATAGAGAAATGCCCCCTTTAGCCTTTCAATACTTTCAATGCCTGCTTGACCGCCCCTGTCGTGATATGATAGAACGCGGGACGGGCCTCAATATGCGAGGTGCAAAGGGAGTTTCACAGAATGGCAACGAACAAAAACACTTACGTGTAGTTAGACCTCCAGAAAATAAGTGTGAAAAATGGGACGGTTCGGCAGGACTCTACGTGTTTTATGTGCCCCTTAAAGTGGTTGACAAACACGGATGGGTCAGTGATATCGATACTGTGACGCAACTCACCAAGTAGCTGCAAGGGTGGGCCAGTACCTTATCCGCTGGACAAAACCAAATTTTTTTCAAATGGTACGGATGTATGACATGGGCAACGGAAGAGAACCCGTCGATTCAACTGCTTGAGTTAGAGCTGAGAGGCCTTTAATTGCCTATGAAATCGCTCCAAACATTATGTCAGCAGCTTCAGTTAATTTGGCTGTCGAAGGATCTTTTTCGAAGGATACCAAAACTTCTTCGGTTGAAGAATGAAGTTTTTTTATTCACATATGTCGCAAGTGAGTCATCCGTTTTGTAAGACCTGAAAAGTTGTTTCATATGTCGGAATAGCTGAGATGGTTTCCGATCTCCGATATCATTATTTGTGAAGAGTGTATCAAGAGGCTGCTGATTAGATAATCCAATTCGTTTGAAAATTGCACCTTTAAGAATGCTATAGAAATCCGCAACTGGAATTTCATAAATTAACTCACACACTTCCTCCGCCACCTAGGTGGGTTGGCTCTTTATTACACAGGAATATATTACAGACTCAGAACTGACGTGATGGATGCGAAAGACTGTCGCTATCTACGCGAATCATAAGCCATGTGACACACAAAGCAGGGATTTTCACTGTGACTGAGGCCTCAAGGGTGTTATGGCCGCTTTCTGCATCATGTAAATCTATGGCGGATTACGACTGCATAGAATGAGGCGATAGGAGCCGTCGCTAAATTCACAAAACAATATGAAGCTGGCTTGCGAGTTCACCAATTTGCAGTGGGCAAAAGAACCACAGCAAATTCACACAGGAAAACTGACATCTATTTAAAAATGGAAACCCGCAGAACCGAAGGCTTGCTACTACGCTCTAGATGAGATCACGTGATTCTGGAGCTCGACAGTTCACAATGATCTTCGGTTGAAAATTCAAATATCCGGGTATTGTAGACCTCAGTGCGCGTTCTAGTGCTTTGTATGCTCGAATTTTGGTGGACAACCCGATATCACGTCGCTGCACAGAGGGTGCAAATTTATAAATGTCAATCAAGCCGCCTGCACGTGCGAAGACGATTCGTTGGGAATACCACCACGAAAAAAGAAATAACTATCGAAATAAATAAGCTCAACTATTTCACCCAGATCTTTTACCTCTGCTTGTTTGGTATTAGACAGTTTCCCACTTGACCAAATATCAGCATTACAGCGACTTCGATAAGGGAGTTGAAAAAAGGACGCAATTGGGCAACCCCAAGGAACATCAATTCCAATGAACTCCGACGAAATATCGCCATGACCATGAACTCGATTTCGTATGTTGGCATATAACGAATGGACACCTGTCAATGGTAAGTACCGAGAAGGTCGACAGAGTTGAATGTCGTTTTGTGATAGAGGAAAGTACCTATATTTTCTAACGCCTGTGTACGATACAGGCACGAAGGTACATCAGCCTCAAGATGACTTCCAAAACAATTTGTAGTCATTTTTGAGCAGACACTTAAGCAGCTTTAAAGTTTTAAACAACACCTGACCGCCAACCAGACATACACCATTGGACGCAAAACCATCTCTTCAATAGATCATCGTAAAGGTATATACATATGATAAATCTTGCCGAAGACAAGAATAACATGTTATTAAACTGCAGAAACTGGAGCGATTAAAAACAGGCTTATTCGCTTCCATTCGGTTTTGTTACATTGGTTTCTCTGTCAAACCCAATCTTGTGACCATTACCTCGGTGAATCGAGAATTACGAAACAGGATGGTCATGTCTGTGAGGAATATTAACTTGATAAGGATTCCGGAGGTTTTCACATGAACGTTATGAAGTTATTCTAACCGGAGTCATTGCAGCAAGTTTCGGAAAACATACGACGAAAAAAATCCGTACATTCAGTTGAGGACAACAATTACGCCGAGATTGCGTGAGAAAAGAAAAAAATCGACGAAAAATTGATGCATTTAGATGTGCCAAAATCGCCACGTGGTTCCTGTGGTCAGCTGATGTGTGCTGGAATGGCGTGACGGTTGGAGGATGGTGAAATCGCTGTCAGCAAGTGGAAAATTGACGACTAGAAATCACGAAATACTCAAGAAATCTTACTGCAAAACAGATATCAAAATAAAATTCTGGACTTATGGCACAATGGCACGTCCAATCCAATATGCGATAATTAAACAAAACATGAAATTTATGCAAGAAAGCGACGTTCTTTTGGGGGTCCTTGGAATGTGGGGAAAAGGGTGCATTTTAGTCACCTAAAGGCCAAAGCACAAGCACCGAAGCACCAAGTTCATCTTTATTCCTAAGCAGATTAGCCCAGGAGTGGCTTGTGTTCATAGTGTAATACGTTTGATTTATGCCAATTAATGAATGGTTTGGGATTTTAAGAGAAGCATTGTGTAAGTGTGCACAGTGGGGGAACGTCTTGCTTGCCAAGTGGCGATGAAATCGTGAATGAACGCGCTACTATTGGTCAGATGCGGTGTGCCAATTTTTACTGTCTTCTCAAGGTATCACCTTTTACAACAGAAAAAAATCAAATTGCCTAAAGTGAGGTTATCTAGACAATGAGGAACTTTCTCCAATAGATCGATATGGTGGCAAGTAAACAGACAGACCCTGTGGTGACTAAATGGCTCAATTCCCTGACCAGAAGATCACTATTTCCAAAGCCAGTGAGCCGGTGTCGGTTTTAGTTCTAACAGCCATCATAAAGATTCGCGGAAAACCGGCATCATCACGATCGTTTGCTATTAAACAACAAGGCAAGCCCCGTTGACCGGTCCTTTTCTCCCATAGTAAGGATGAATGAATAAGATGGATCTAGACTAAACTAACGGAGACAGGGAGAGGAGGAAATTCCGCAACAACCAACACAAAAATAGTCTATACGTACAAATGCATATTTCCGATCATTCTGAACCGACAGATAACAATAGTATGATCGCCACTGATCTTAATCCGTGCCCATATGCTTCACTGTTTCCAGCCCACTTGTCGAGAGGTCCTTTGGACCTAAACCACGAAGATGTGGGACATTTACTTTCGCTGAGATCGCTGTGTATTTTCCCGATCCGACGCACCCACGTCGTGCAAAGTAAATGGCCGCTGCCCCGATGTACACAGTTTGACTGCTGTCTCGCAAACTAGGCCCAGAAGTAATCAACGATAAGTCCACCCAAAAAAATTGCATGAGGTACTACGTAAGACGAACCGGGCAGACATCGAGCAAATGGCTGTCGGAAGAGGTGCACCTAGGATGTTCGGTCGTTTAGAAGATGGAAAACGGCTGTTGGCTCCGAGTCTACCTAATCGCCTGCCGCGTGCCGACTGGGATCCAGTCAAGCAGTACAACCTCGGCCCTCACTGAGAGTCACACCAACACCAGCAACACCAGAAGCCGCAGCCTCAGGGTCCCCGGAAGACGCAGATGAAACTTCACGGAAGGACTAGATGTGGGTGTCAGTTGGATAAGAGCTGTAATCTTGAATGGAAGTTTCTTGAGTATGGCACACATGGTCGAGGAATTGTATCGATCGGCGGAAGTGGGTCCGGTGAGACTTGGATGCTATCTAAAGGAGAAGGCGAGAGAACAGGAACGGGATTTATTCCAGTGATACTACCACTAGCATAACTGACTGCAGAACCCAAAAATATGAGATTAGGTAGGAAGGAGAGTAACATGAGCCTTCAGATAAACAGACGGTTGTTTACGACGAAAGGTTGCTGTCGCGAATACGTGGAGAGTGAGAAACGTTCGCACAAAGATCAGCCATACTCATAGTTGTATGCGTAGTAGGCTGTTGTACTACTCGGTCGTCCAGTCCAGAGAAGGTCTTTTTTCGAAGATGCACCCTCTATCCCTTAAGAAGCTAGGCGCTTTCTGCAAGACAGCAGAATCTTTCCAGACGACCTGGTGGCCAGATGGCCGGTTCATACGCCTCTTCTGGAAACCTTGCGGGGTCAGCGGAAATCGGCAGGGGACAATGGTTTTATTTGGCTGGCGAGTCACACTCCTCTCGTCACAGTGCTACCAACGGGCTCATGTGGTACGTTTTAGGCAGATCGCTTGCTAGGCGAAAACTCCCCACGCCCTTGACACTGCTGCTGCTTGTCCGCGGTCGCTTATTCAGCAGGTTTGAGGCTCTTATTCACGGCTAACCACCTGGGTGGTGGCGATTCCTTTATCTGCAAACTAGAAACGTGCGCAGCAGTGACTGTGCCATGATGAACAACAGAAACATAAACCGAAATATTCTGTCCTTTTTTCGGTTGTATATGGCAGTGGAAAGGTTCCACAGGACGCTTTTTTGCGATTTCCGGCACCTCGTGATATATATATATATATATATATATATATATAATATTGGAAGTTCAAAGCTCTCATTGATGGTGACTGACGCGACAGTGGATCACTTGCAGTTGTCCGACGCGTTAACGCACCTAACGTACTGAGACCTAACGCGGCTCTGTCTGACTTCAGGTTTCAGACCCACGATAACGGATTCTCGTCTTTCGTAGGTATGGCCCTAGAGGTCACTGGGTAGCAGAGGTGCCGCAACAATCACGCTCTAAATATGCACTAGAAAATTAAACCGTGGAAGTGAGTACGAACTGGGTAGTTCTTCGGAGCGTAAATCAGGTTTGTATAGCTGCTGATTTATGGGGCACATCGAAGAATTAATTTCAACTTAGGAACAACTTGAGAAAAAAGCACGTTAACCCAAGAAACTATCGACAGAGTTTGAAAACCATTTAGTTGTGAACCAAATGCCGTTTCTGCACTTTACAAACAGCCAATACTGTCAGTAGCTGGTTAAGTCCCTTGTTAGAGAGAGGCCCACGGGCACATGTAAAGGTGGAAGGCCACTTTGCTTCGTTGCGAGGAGTCATAGAAAAGTGAAGTATGATTACATTTAGAAGCATGGGACCGACACCCAAACTACTCTGATGTCAGTCGATCAACATATGGCCTTGGAGTTGGACCGTCTGCAAGCAAGAGGACAAGTACAGAGCCAGCCAGGTACCCTAGTCCGTGCACTGATTGAAAGTTGTCTGACTCGTTGCCACACTCAGAGAGGTCGGGGGCGATGAAGACCAAAGAATAGAGAATAAGCTCGTTAGATGCGGAGCGATCGGGAAATGAGCTCTATCCTGTGTGAACCTATATAATCCATTCGATTATGACGAACAAGGGAAATTGTCGTGTTGAGCGGCCGGAGGCCATTTGATCGTTCTCACTTGATTAGGCGGGGTGGGACTGAGGTATAATTGGGACGACCGACTGAAGAAGTTAGAAGTGGCGACTGCGATAAACGAACTACACCTCCCCTCACACACAAATACAAGCAGTGCACCGCGCATTTGAAAGATGCAGCTCACCTTGATACATCTTGGGCAGACTAGAATAATTCTGAAACTGGCAAAAGCTGCGCTCCATCATGTATTCCGGATTGATTTCCTCTACCCGGAGCAAATTGAGCAGCATGTTGTTGGTGATATGGAATGCGGAATTAAGCGGCGGTGGTGAACCCATCATGATTTGCTTTGCTGCGATGTCATTCATGGTCTCATCGACCATAAGAATTACCGTTCCACTATCATCTTTACCACGACGTCCCGCTCGACCGGACATTTGAATGTATTCACCTGAGGTGATCTGATAATATTCGAGTAGGAATAGTGCGAAGAATATCTCGGTTTAACGTCGGTATGCATGGTAAAAAAATTCATGTTTAGGTTTATGGCTTTTCCAGCGTGTGGTTAATAGAAATCTTTCATAAAACATTAGGAAAAAAAGAGAAAATACTCATGCTGGAAGAGAACCGCGGAATTCAAAATGTTGAACAACGAAACAATCTGATCTAGCCGATGGGAGCAGCTGAGTCAATTCGCTTTTCGAAGAAAAGCGCAGAATAAACCGAAAAGACGTGTGAACAGCAAAAATCATGATCACCGAACACCCGACCGATAAAAGGTACTCCAGAGATGAAGCTTGAATTAGATCCGGTGTTGAATACTCGAGCTACAGCAACCCCACGGGGTTCCTCGTCGTTGGCAAGTCTTTTCTCGAGATTTCCAATCTTTTTCCTACGGCTCATCCTCTGCGGATGAAAACTGATTTGCGCATCGGTTCCCGTCATTACTACACCCGCTCACCAGTGTGCAATATCTTCTCACAACAAATCCTCTGAAATTGAAATCACATTTACCAAATGCCTTTGAACGATCCACTTTTCCTTGCAGTGCACCGAAGAAGGCGCTCACAACTAAGGTACTTAATTTCTCACAGAGCCGATCCATCTAAACAAAGCTAACTAACAATGCTTTCAAACGGTCCCTTTCCCAATACGAAATAAATACAAGAGGGTATGTGCGCTCAGGATACAACTACAACTTCGAAATTCAATGCTGTCTTGATGAATATGATTGGATGTCGAGGATAGGAAGTGCAGCTTTGTGATATCACTTATCTTAAGACGTTATACACTCAGGATTGTCCTGATGATTGTTTTATTTTTAGTTTTGTAACTAGTGACCTTGGACTAATGTGCTCTGGTTTTGGTTGCTACCACACATCCTAAGGTCATAAATCATAAGAAATTTAGATGAGCAGAAACACTTCGAATACATAAATCAAGCTAACTGAGGCATTTAGCCCTATTGTCTAGGATCTCGAACCATCTTTTTGGGTGAACTCGGGACCTCATCCAGTAATCCAAATAGGCCTACGCGGGACAATCCACTGGTTTCGGTTTCAGACCTTTTTGCCACGTCACGGACTGACTACTTTGACCCATCTTCTGGACAAACCTTCCTCCGAGAACATAACATATCTAGGGAGCAGATCTGCGGAGATTCGTAACGCATAACTAAAGCACCTTAATTTATTCAAATCCAGTGACCTTTATCGATTGAGTTTCGGCACTAAATACTTTAAGCCCAATCTCAGAATCTTTAATAAAATTCTTCTAGCATGTTCTGGCTAAATTACGAGGACGTCGGTATTTAAAAACTGATAATCCTGTGACTTTGGGAAGGAGTTTAATTAGTCCAATTAGACAGGTCAGTGCCTAAGCCTAAACGTGGAACAATGCAGGTATATGCTAGTGCCCTATCAGAAACGGTGATTAGGGAGGTAGGTTTCTTAAAAAGGAGCTAGACTAGATGGGCGGTCTCCGTCTTTCTTCAACGACGATGGGGGGATTGCAACATCGGAGTTGACAACACTCATGAGATCAACAAGCGCAGGAGAACAAATACCGAAGGACTGGTATGAATCAGCAACTGCGTCAATTTACAAGAAAGGCAATAGGTAGCCATGAAAAAAGCACAGATAAGGTTCGGCAAGCATCACATTTAAACTGTCCGCGGGCGCCATTCTTCGCGGATTATCCGGTGCCAACGAAAAATGCACGCGTGAGAACCAAACCAGTTTCCAGCCAGGCCAGTGTTGCAGTGATCATATATTCATTCTGCGACAAACCTTTAAACAGGCGTATCTTCCGTATACCCACAATCTCTATCTTCCTTGATTGATAAGCGGCGTTCGACTGTCGGTCATATACCAAACTGTCAGACTCAGATTATGTGGACGACGTTGTCTTACTGGGCGACGACCACTGTAAACTTGAGGTTTTTCTCGATCGTCTGAATGAAAGTGTAGGTATATTTGGAGTACTTTTGGCACCTTTGAAATGTAAAATACCGTTGCAGGACTGAACTGGTTTGATGCCGAATCTCGTTCTGGCAGGCGGAGATTTGGATGACATAGACAAATTTAGTTACCGGGAAAGCCTTATCTCACTAATTTGTCGTACATTGGAAGTATCTTCGCGCATACAGAAGGCTCGATTGTTCACCAATTTGGGACATCTGGGCTGTCGATGTCATACCTGGTTATTGATAAAAGCTGGAGCATACGCAGCAGCAGTAACCTCGGTCTTGCTATACGGCTTAAAAACATGGCCGCTGAAAGCAGATGTAGGAAGATTTTCGCTGCTTGAACACTGTTGTCAACCTAGTATTGGTAGAATATTAAGTAAGTAAGTAAATCTCAGTAACTCAGAGCTGAGGCGTAAAGTACCGGGTTTTAGGGTTCAATCTTTAGGACAGGCAGTGAACATGATTAGATTACCGTGGTTGGGGCACGTTTTGTGCATACTTAAAGAACAAATGCTTCGTTGTACGCTGCTGTCCGAGACAGGTTGGAAGATGGGTCTAGCTAGTCTGTCCATGGCATGGCAAAAAGGTATGAAAACCTTTATTAGTGAAGTGGCCCGCATAGGCCGACTTAGACAACCAGGTTGGGGTCCATGGGATCGCCCAAGCGACGGTTGAAAAGGACAAATGATACGGTTAGAATGTCATAGTCAATGGTATTCTTGCATTCAAATTCTTTTCTTTTTCATACAATTCTTCAACTTATTATTTTCCAGTAGACCTATTGTTTCTCACTCATCTTCTCCTTTTTGAATAGATGGTGATGTGAGACGAAACCCGAACCAGAGCACTTAGGTACAAGGTTAATGACTGCAAAAGTTGAAACTGAAGTCTTCGACCACATCCTGTCCTAAACGATCATGCTTCTGGACTGCATTTCAGGGCTGATCTTACTTATGCAATTGGTCGATGAGACCAGGACGCCAAAGATGCCCCCATTGGTAGATGCCAATCGATGCAGTCCTGCAACAGTATTTTACACCTGGAAGGTGAAAAGTGCATCCCAAATGTAGCTAGTATCTTTGAGACGGCGAAGAAGTCCTTGGAAGTCGCCTGAGTTTTCATTAAGATGGATATCGTCCGCACGTACTAAAGCAGACAATCTATTATGTGAGCAGATATCAATACCAATAGTCTTACGCGACAATGGGAGAATTTCGATAATAACTCTGATTAAAAGCTGAATAGAACGACTGAAAATGAGTATTTATGATAAACATGCACTGCATATATATGTGGTAAACAATTTTTGATGAGATTCAACCAAAAACAGAACATTCTTGGAGAGCGGAAATGGGTCAATCAGAAGTAAAATACACTGGACCCTTACCCAACGATAGCTCTGGCCATCATATTTCCGAGCTGATGTGAACAGAACCGTTCGGGCGGGCATGTTTAATCCCATGGCAAAAGTCTCCGTAGCGAACAGACACTGAGATGTCGGAAAGTTGAATGGGGTGAGACAAGCAAAGTTATAGCGGTGTTTATGGTGATAACAAAACAATTTAACTCAGAACAAACTGGAAATTGCAACCAGTAAATTAAAGTAAATTCTTTGTCCGTGGCAATCGTAATGAGAAAAACGCATTCGGACCCTTATTGCACATGTGAAAAATTGAGTGACTGGCTGATACACTGGACCTAGCAAGCCGAAATCCACATGAACCAGTTTTTCGCAAGCCCAAACGTGTCAACTCAAGAGCACCAAAGTCTGAAAACAGTGATGGTTACAGAAAACGACGAAGGGTAATTCACTGCCTATATGGAGTCTAAGTTCATTCTGAAAGACAATATAGCACCAGAATACAGAGTATTATCGTGCCGCTTGAAATGAAATAAACCCGGTTAGTGAAAGCTGCATCACTCAATAGTTGATTTCAACTGGGAAGATCTATCAAAAGACGCCGCTTTTAAAGAGTGCATTTTTCAAGGCTTTCTCAGTGCAAATTTCAAGAAAGAACTACATACCTGGGTTGCATTCAGTATTGAGATGAAACGAGGACCAAAATAATTACTAGCTCACCAAGTGTTGATGTACAGTCTACGGCCACTGAATGTTTTTCTGACAAATTTTATTGGCATACGAATCGCAAGGCACAAAGTAGAAGTTAACTGAGTTGAACCCAATGCACTACGGCGAGAACAATGAACATCAGGGCATAAAACCCATATAAAAATACTTGTCGTTATATAAATACCGGAGAAATTCTAGCAGAGACGGGTCCGATACAAACAGTCCAATCAGCCACCATGACCTGTTCTAGAAGAGTAAATGATGACCAGAACATGTAGAAAAACTCTAATGGCAGCCAGCTGATATACCGCCTGCTTTTTTGTGTCCTCATGTATTTCATACATCTAAGCGGAACGTTCGGCACTCTGTGCAAACGATCCATGAACTAGAACACACCTCCCCTTAACCGGTAACTGCATTGCGATCATGCCTTGAAACAATGTCTGGAAAAGAAAGGTGACTGCAAACAAACTTCGAACTGACTGTATTAAGAGCTGCTTGTACATACAGATTCCGCTGAATACATTTGGGATTGGTATCCTCAATTCCGTGTTCTGTTCGTTTCGTGATTCTTAATTCTGAGCCATGTTGCAAGCTTGTGAATTAAGTCCTTTGTGAATTCTCAGTGCTATTACGGATTACTACGGAGGTAACACAAATCGCGCTAGGCTCTTCCTACCAGTATAACAGGATCCGGGTTAGTAGGTAGTCTCACTGCCTGACAAAGAACTAAGAAAAGGTGATCTGAGGATGCTGACTCCAGCTGCCTTCTCCGAGTGACGAGACGCTTAAAAATGAGGGAATGATGATAGTTCTAGGGATCAAGACGTGGAGTGAATGAAGAAATCCAATCTTCAGGCAAACAAAAATAAATCCAAAACAAATAAAAAAACAGACACCATTTTCTCTAACTTTATGGAGCTGTTCAAAAAGGATCTTCCTCAAAGTGGACTGTGGAGGGGCGAAAAAAGAAAAAGTTGTCAAAATATTCAGCCAATTTATAGCCCTAGGTAAGCCAGGTGGCATCCAGAAATCAAGAAAGCTCAAAAAATTGTTAGATTTATTGCAGCTCAATTAGACAACAGAGAGAATCATAAGTGAAGGCACGCCAGGATTTGTAAGTGATAAGCAGGGGATTAGAATTTAACAGGGACAACAGGATAGGGAAGAGATAAATTCCTCCGAATGACGTAAAACTTGCTTTGAGAAAGACTATCCCCAGTAGTCGAAGCGCTGGCGCATTACATCTATCGACAACGCTGTGCTATTAACATTATTTCATTCATAAGCCGATTCCTCCACATCAAAGATTGTGCGTCGTAACCCAATGCTTGTTTTCAAGCTTCGTATTACCCGCGCGGGTAAACCAAAATAGGAACTTGACTCGAGGGATCCAGACCAAGAATTAGATCAAAAGTAATATGGATGCGTAAGAGGAGTGGATAACCACTAAGTTAGATTGATCCAAGCGTCTACACGGTCGATGCTCTGAGATGCGATCATTTCGGGGTGTATAATAGGGTCCACGCGTCTCCTATGTTTGAATTTTAACCACAAGCCACCCTAAACAGTCGATTGTCGGAACCACGTGACCTCGTCGAAAGGTGCAGGTGCAAGCCGTCGCTTGTACGGATTTCAGTTTTGACTCGACGTCGCGCGGAAATACACGTCCTGTGCGAATACGCTGTTGTTCGTTTGCTCACTGCTGTGCAACTCAGTAATATTGTCATTCTGGTCAGAGAATGTACATAATCATCATCGTTCCGCGTTAAACAGCAAGGTAAGCCTCACTGACCGCCGCCTTTTCTCTAGGGTTACATTCTTCTATAAAAAGAGCGACTATCCAAGGGGAACAGGGGACGAATCCGAACAAGCGGGAACAGATAAGAATGCTGCTGTAGCCGGCACACGGAATACAGTCTAACTGTGCAAACGCACTTCATCAACCATTCTGGTTCGATAGAAAATGACAACACGATCGCCACTTTTCACGGTTCACTACCATATCCTTCAGTGTCTCCTGCCACCTAGTTGACGAGACATACGGACCCAAACCACGAGGACGTGAGACACCTCTTTTACCTAAGTTCGTTGTATATTTTCTCATTCCACATTGCCATGTCATCTGCTAATCTGAAACATGGCTTGTTCGACTCCGTGAGAGGGACGCGAAATAGCGCACGTTATGGTAGACGAGTATTCGGCATCCGCAGGACGTGATCTAACAAACGTAATCTACCGAACCTCAACCTCCTGAAATTTTTTTATGAATAGTTTTGCTTATCACAAGAAAACGTGTCCGGGATTGTTCTATTAGCATTCGGCTTAGGCTATGAAATGTCTGCGATATCGATTCGGGGTACGTAACCGTCCATAATTAACACACTTCACTCGTGTGCCATGTCGCGTTCGATATCGAGACGTCGTCCAATGAGGTTCATTAAATACGGGGGCAGTCGAGGTTAGTATCTATTCCGTGAATTCTGATGAGTTTTTCCCAATCCTGGTGGTGAATTGTTAATTCCTCATTNTCGTCGACTTGCTGGTTGGAGACACTGAAAAATATGGCAGTGAACCGTGAACAGTGGCGATCGTGCTGTCATTTTCTATCGAATCAGAATGATTGAAAACACGTGCGTTTGTACAGTTAGGCTGTTTCGTGTGTTGGCTGCAGCAGCATCTTATCTTTTGCCGCCTGTGTAGGTCCACTTCCTGTTCCCCTTGGATATTCACTTTTTATATGAACGTGTAACTCTGGGGAAAGGCAGCGGTCAGTGAGGCTTGCCTTGCTGTTTAACGCTGAACGATGATGATGATGATGATTTTGTTACAGTTAACATATAGCTTGGTGTCTCCTTCACGTTTGCTTTTACGACAGACTGACTTTTACTAATCGGTTGTTCGCTTTTATGTTCTGTTTCAGAGGTGCTTCCATGATGCGCGAAGTGGGCTGGGTGGTGTTTGATGAAATCCACTATATGCGCGATCCTGAGCGTGGCGTGGTCTGGGAAGAAACACTTGTACTTTTGCCCGACACCGTTCGCTATGTGTTTCTCAGTGCAACCATACCCAATGCACGACAATTTGCTGAGTGGATTGCTCATTTACATCATCAACCATGCCACGTGGTAACTTCAGAGCATCGTCCTGTGCCACTTCGTCACTATCTTTACCCTGTGGGGAGTGAAGGGTTATTTCTGGTCCTTGACGAGGTTGGTCCCAAGTACTCCACTTTTTTGAAGTCAAAAGTTAAATGGACAGAATCTTCCGATTGAAATGTTAGGACTTATGAGGCTGAAAACGTTTATCATTTAGCGATAGGCTGAAGAGTGGTATAGTTTCTCTAAACAGTGATGGACAGGGTGAGCGTCGTAGGAATCGTTTATAGCTTGTCTTTGAGCTAGTTGGATGATACTGAACAAAGCTGAGTCCCTCAAAACTCGTGATGGAGGTGGAATAAAATGCATTACTTTTATTACTACAAGAAAATAAATATGCACACATTCAACAGTTTCTGAACAATGTGTGGGTAAGGGAAAACAACAAGACTGAGTCAGACGATGTGGCCAGCATACGAGTTCAAATCACTCGACACAAGGTGAGGATCAAACAAAACATGGTAACCGAGACCAGGTTGGTGCATTAAAATAGCTTGATAAATCAGTGTGTTTGACGACGGAAAGTAAACAAAGTCAATACTGGGTCTGGTGAACACGAATCATGTGGTAAAAAGTGGACATAGTAACCTCAGCTGACGAATCTTCTCACGACGATTGAGTAGAAGCTGCATCACTAATTTGTTTAATACAAACGACTGGCGAGTAACAATCAGCGGGATTCCTCTGAGTTCAGTTCATTTTTTACGCCCTTTGATTGCTTGCGCTACAATTCTGTCATCGTTATTTCGTTGTTTTTTGTCGGACTTTTGGTTCCAGTGTGGTCTTCGTTCGCCGCTACAATCGGTCGAAATTATTATTATTTAAAAACCTTATTGTTTCTCAGCATGGACTAGGATAATGTATTGCGGCACTTCAAAGATCTAATCCATCTAGGAGAGGCACTCGTGTTGTCTGGTAGGCAGCTCCTAAATGAACCCTTCCGGCAAAAGTGCCCATCCCAGCATTGTTGGGTACCAACATCCGCTCTCGGTTTATTAAACTGTCAGGTCTGTCCCTCGCGCTTTAATCACCGATCCACTTTCACACTTGTGTCATCTGCGTACAAGAAAATTGGCTGAACCCAGATATTGCTGATTCACTCGTGTCGATAGACAGCTTCAGACTCCATCGGCAGGACAGTTTCGGACTAGAAGACTGGAGGCGATATGACAACACATATAAACTCCTTCTGGTTTGGCAGATCCGAAGTTATTTATGCGCACTTGCTGAACGGAATAATGTCATTCTAGGTTTTCTCATCAAACCAATACAATCACGACGAACCTTTATATTGCTCCCTTTAGCTCGCAACACAACATCATTTTTTCGACTCTTTTCTAGCATTTATCTT
>LUCM01004295.1:0-10831 GCA_008360955.1 Fasciolopsis buskii | reverse complement strand
CTGGCATTGCCGAAAATTCCTATTACACCGATTACTTGCGATTACTGCTCTGGGGTTAGCTTACCATTGAGCTTGTAATGACGGTCATGAGAGTGATGGGGGGAATGATTGTGTTCCAGACTAAATCCAACCGCCTTTTATTGCCCACCAACTGCAAGCAGCATGACGAATATTGGGCAAGTTATATTTGGAAATCTGCTAATAAATATTACTTGAAAAGATAACAGACTTACCGACGACCGCTTTGCTGTCTGCGACATTTTTGGACGCAGCAACACTCGACACGATAGTAGGAAAAAAAGAAAAACGAGAGCGCGGATGCTCTCGGAGCCAGTTTTCCGAGCTAGCATAGTGATATTTATAAAATGACGTAAGCGTTTTACGCTGAAAACCCCAAAAATGGTATTCAAAGTCTAAAACACTTGAATAAACTGAACGAACATAACGTGAAAAATTATATGAATCATCTATACAGACAGCAGTCATGTCACGAGCGGCCATAGCAGCCATGAGAACGCAACTGATGTGGTTTCCGGTATAACAACTATTTATACCCACAATCGTCCGTTTAAACAGCAAACAAGCCGATGAGATTCATATTTTTAACGATTTCGAAAAACTACACACTAATATCCTTATTTCATTCCCATAAAATGTCACTTGGCTTCACAGGAGTGACTTTTTAGGGCGGAGATTCTGTCACCACCTCGTAGACGTTCTGTTCGTTTACATTCATTTCTGGCTGTCACTCTCAGGCGAGTGTTGTTGGACATGATCAAGCTTGCAGAATCCCTTGTGTTTGTATAGACAGGTACCATTCTTAATTCTCTATCATTTACGCAAAATGTCTTATTTTTGACAAAGTTCTAGCTGGATAGTGACTGGGACTCACACTCGAGGGTATCGCTGCTCACGAATAGTAACGTCGAATTTGTTGAGCAAGTTTTTACTTCTTGGGCTTTGCATCAAATTGAGCTACGCGTTGCTCTGAGGTTACAGAGCGCTATGCAGAACGTCAGAAGTCTATTTTTAGGTGAATCACACTTTTAATCACTATTCCACTCGACCCAAACCAAGACCTGGACATCTGGTCTTTGCAGTCGCATCAGCTCTCGTTTTGTTTCTTTTTGAATACATATTTTGGTTCGTTTTTATTTTTATATTGATCAAATTTATGAGCCAATATCGTATAATTTCAGAGTCAGATGTGCTTTCGGCTCAAGGTTCAACCTGCGCTACGCGTGGAGTGTTTCTTCTTAGCCATGACGTACAGTGTGCAAAACTCTCACATGGAAAGCTTCTGGGGTTTAGTGTAAACGAAGCTTCACAGTCCGAATTTATTGTTCGCCACCTCAATCGGGGAACGAATTAATAACATCAGATTATTCAGGCAAAGAAAAGATTTAGAGAAAGATAAGCAAAAGCAAGCAATGTCACGGAAAGTTCACATGTGCATGAGGCTGTTGGAAAATAGAGCGTAAGGAACGTCACCTTAATGTGCCAGTAACAGCAGTAACAGCAGCAGCAGCAGTAACGGTGACCATCGAACAAACAAAGGAAACATCCCCATGTAAAAATATTCCAACTCCACGAAAAGGATACGAATAAAAAACTAACTTAGAGGCGAATCGACTATAAAAGAAAGAATGAAAAACAACAAGGGATGAAAATATCGTTGAGGGGGGGGGGGGGGCGGGGCTGAATGCCCACATCAAACAAATCCGTGCTAGAATGCTGAATCTATGAGGACTAAGCACTATCCCGGCAACGTAATGTGCAGGGTATAAAAGGCGCCTTCAGCAAAAATGAATGCACATGCAGAAAGCAGGCGTTAGACAAAACGGATCTGCCCGGGGGAGGTGAAAGGTGAAGATGGTGCTGGTGATAGATTCAAAAAACCAAACATAATATCGCGAGCAGTGTGACTTATTCGGCTTCACCACATCTATATTATACGGCAACCTAATTTTTAAATAACCCCGCCTACAAGAATATGCACATACCTTCATCCATCCACATATATCGCTGCCAAGGACGTCACAACACATCTTGGTTTATTGCTGCACAACGACGATGATGCGTTAGACATGGTTTCAATAATCGTACTATGATGTATAGGAAATTCTGCGTCGCGCCGGTGACCATGACCACGGGTTGGCTTGCAAATGATGGTGAGGATAGTGATAGAACGGAGGGGCATTATGAAAGAAATTAGGCGCAGGTATGACGCCATTCATTTCTGGTATCGCAGGTTTGGGAACCAGCAACAGCCTGGGTCTGATATCGCGATAGCTTTTAGGACTTGAGAATGCAAAACAGCCTAATTGTTCATTCCAATCGGATCGTGAGATGATGACGAAATTTGGACATGCATCGCGGAGACTGGCAGACATCGATACCAAGAACAACTATTTTGCATTTTTTACGATGTTGATGGCCTGGTTGGCAATCACATGAATAAGCGGCATACGGATACAACAAGTTCGAATTGTTGGAGTTGTTTGTTACTTTGCAGGTTATGCAGCTGCATCCCGATAAATTCCGAAGGGCCGTGGGGCCGATCCGACGTTTGCATACTCCCCAGAGTGCTAGTATCTTGTGTTATCTTTTGCCCTTACTGCAGTTTTACATGTTGCCTTCGTTCAGAAGCGCATGGCGTCTGAAAATTAAGCACCGAGTTATTCAGTTAGCTTTAGTCAAGATACGTTCACCGGCAAAACTCGATCCATGAAACGGAAGGATACAACAAGCATATATCCTGGCGTGACCACATCAATGCTGAAAATCACTGATAGTGAAATTTTGAAGTATGCATCTCAATATAAACCAGAACACAGCGGTTGCAGAGCAGACAGCGGCCACCGTCTGGAATTGACCTCCAGTGATCTCTCCGCAGATTTTGACAAGATTGCCTGAATATGATCCTTTTTGGCATTGTGTCTGCACATCGTTTGACAACCAGCTTGTTGTCAGTTATCATTCCTGTGTTGCTGTTTGGTTTTCTCACGTTCAGTTTGTAAGGTACACCGACGGTGGTTACTTGCTACGGTTCTTTCTCCTAGACCATGCTAAGTGGTACGTCGAAACGAGGAATACCGGTTGCAGGTCTCGCAGCAGATACACTAACGAGCATCTGACGGGAGACCAATAATCCATCCTTACTTCTTGATCTCATTTGTATTACCACAAAATGCGACGCACGGATACACCGTCCACAACCAACTTCATAATGAAGCAAACCTACGATTTATCGGCAATTCGTTTTATCCCCAAAACCCCCGAGTAGAGGCTAATAGGAGAACGCAATATATTCGGTTCAGTCAGTTAGTGGTGGCATTTTCGGGGCTGTTTTTCGACCACAGCAGTTGTTCATTTCCACAAGCCGAGGGACAAGCCCGGTCTGATGCTGGTTCCTCTAACATGTGCCCTCACCTCTTGCTGTAGCACGAAATATCTGCTACGCTTTTCGGTTCCTTGGTAGGTCAGCCACCTTCGTCTGCTTGTTTGTATTCGATGTAAATCCGCAATTAAAGTGAGTGAAATTTTGCCAAGAAAACTATTGACTGCCTGAATTTGGACAATTCATAGATGTATAGACGCCCTCGCGCAACTGCTTTCTACAGACGTTATTCCTGCCGGGAACACAGGTTGCATACTAAACCACTCCGTATTCTCTGTCTCCTGCTAATCATCGATAATTTCTTTGGTCCTTTGAATCTAAAAAGTGGCCGCATGAATCCACACGCCATTCTTAATCCTCGACGACGGATACTGTTCCCCCTCCGGTCTCATAGAAATCTTAAAACACTTTGAAGCCGCTCGACCTTTTGCATTTTGTATATCCAGAAATTGGTTGCGTTCAACGAATTCCATACCCCTCAATCTTGCGTCATTCGTGATTCCATTTATTTCTAAAGCCCCGAGTTTTGTAAGCATGCCGGTACCAGTTTTCGGCACTAAATTGCACGTGCACGTGTAAGGTGAACTGTAGATGAAGAGCCTCTTAGGCGTCGCAGTTCGATCCAAGAGCAGTCATGTTCACTGACGAATTCATCCCAGTATCCTAATACGTAAATTCTCCCAACTGCCGCTTCACTAATGACTTGGGAAGTTATTTTTAGTATTTTACAAAAGCAACTTATTGCCTAGGAAGTTAGCGAGTTTCTGCGTATCTCTTGGAGTGACATGGTGTACTGAGTTAGGTTTAGGCTACTGAAGTCCGTGAACGTTCATTCAGGCATGTGTGATGGACGTTTTCCAATAATTAAAGTGCATCCGACAATTTCCAATTGGATAACAGGAATCCAATCATATTGCTAACGAAGTGGTTCCGCTGCAGTTACCAGGGTGCTGCATGGCAACAGCCACTGACCAAAGGGTACCAAAACAATAGGAATTTAAACCCCTTGTGATTCGCATTACTGAGTGCCTATTGGATTCTGAGTTCCCTCATCCGCCGTCCTTCCCGGGAGATTGCACTTTGTGTGTCACTAGGTCGTTCCCCAGGGCCCGCTTTGCAACGTAAGTTGACTGCCTAAGGTATCCAAAATGACGTGCAGACCGTCATCCGGCCTACGAAAACCAGTGGCACACCGTGCCACATTCAAGGCCTGCGCCGATTTTCAACTGAAATATTTCCTAGCTGAAAGTAATTTCACGCATATCCACCAACACTGGGAAACAACAGAGTACCATCTGTAACTTTGGGTAGGCAGTGCCCAATGTGTTCAACTAGGCTGGTGGTGATCTAACAAAGTGACTTCAGCACTCGCTGTGGTGACAATCGTATATTGCATTTGTTCTATTGCTCCGCTGTAAGTTAGGCCGTTTTCTTTTGGCAGGATAGCGCAGAAATCAGGGTGTTCTAAAGCACTGTCGTGCAGAAGAACTGAATACCATAGAAGACAACTCCGGTCGCTCGATTGAGGCATTCTGTCAGCTGAAGTAACTTTTTGGTGATTGTTAACTAATAGCAAGATCGCACAAAGCAACCGGAAAGTGCAAAAAGCAATATTTTATTATAAATTGATAAAGTTACCGCTGGCACCTGTTTGCGAATTCACTTCAGCCAATCCGTTCTTCCCACCGGTATTGTAAAGTTGGCACCTGAGGGAATTTACAACACTAATAGCAAATAAATTTTCAGACCAATTGCAAGCTCACTAGCTTAAGCTTCCCTGCCACTGTTCTGATTCTAGCCTCTTATTTGGGGCCTAGCTCTTTCCTCCAAAACGTTAAATGTCGTGAATTTGCGACACGCAGAACTACAGAGTTTTATAGCGGCACCCTTCCGCCCGCAAATTAAAGATAGCTCTGCAGCTGGCATTATGCATCCTGGGTAAAAGTATAATCTGCAGTGTATTGTAACATTGTGAGAACATCCCCTATCTAACCGAAAAGAACATAGCATCAGTTTATTCTGCAGAACCGGAAACCTTAAAATAGCGCCGGGAATAGGTTGAAGCCAACTGGCTTTACTCTCCCTTGTAAAATATTGAAATGATAAACACATGCACCTCTGGGAACCCATATAAACTGAGAACCCTTAAGTGAATGTGAAAACCTTTCTGTTCTATAAGAGAGGCTATATCGTTGATCAGGGCAGCAACCGCTTCTGGTCGGTAGTCGTTGCAACCGACAGAACATGGGTACATTAAACAACGGCGAATGCGCTTATGCAGAACGTCCGAAGAAGTTAAGTTGGGTTACCGATCACTGAGGACCAGAGAAAAAAGGACGTATATAACCCACGGAAAACCGCAAAAACTCCAATTTCAAGTCATATGTTCGGCACATCAAATCTCACACACGAAGTCCCAAATCAGATGATGCTTCACTGTTCTTAATTTTTGGAAATGCCCGACCATATTCCACATGAATCACCCAAGGCTGAATTGTCCGACTTAAAAAGGCAGAAATTGATGACTCGGGACTCATACCCACTAGCCTATGCTGCTGCAGGCTATCATTTACTGCTGCAACGTCATCTGCCCCAGAGGAAAGCCGTCCATAAGATCAAGGCATGAAGCAGAAAAACGTTTAGGGCCCCTAGAAAACCGGGGAGAAATTTTCTTACACAGGATAATCGGGGCATAGAACAGGTTTCTGGGTTAGGTTGTTTCGCCTCATTTTGATTATGTATTATATTTCTCGAAACCTTCAAGAGACATGCTTGGTTGCATAATCAAGCACTACACTGATATAACACAACCCACCGAGGAATACAGGTCAAAGATGGGGTCAAAACAAGGATAAGCTAATATTGCACATGGTTACCAGCAGATTAACACGGATAATGTTTACCGGTTAAGGCTGTGAATTCACGGAGCACACCCAGCGTCGCCTTCGATCGTTCATCACTATACATCACGCTTCCTCTTGTTCCTCAGGATATAACACGCAATCTTCCATTTTATTCACCGTTATATTTACTGCTATTTCCGTTTCACTACCCATTGCAGGCGATAGGACAGTTGTTACTATTGGCTATTTGCAGCCCATGTTCATATTATGTCTTCTAGATCCTTCGGCTTTTAGGTCTGTTTTCCTCCTCGCAGAGATCCTGAGGTTCCGTCTAGATAGGCCTACCACAACTTATGCAAAAATTTACGGTCAAAGCAGGACTGGACCTTGAACATCACCTGTGCATAAACCCATAGCACCGCACTTAACGCATCGTCCAGTCACAAGGGGCTGTGTGTACGTCAGAGTTCGGCGGTCTTAAAGAGGCGGAAAAGCAGAATTGAACGAGATGCATAGAGACTGAGTGACCTCACTCAAGTCTATTTGGACCAGTTGACCAAACTACAGGCTGAAACAGCACCCTGAAGGAATACCATCAGGGGAGCCGGAACATAAATCGAGATAGAACTGGGAGCAACAAGAAGCGTTGTAAATAATCGGCTGTTTGCCAAAAGGTACGGGGAAATACCTGAGCCTAAGGCAACGGTTCAGGGATGAAATGATGCACGTAGATGTTTCTTTGCCCGTGAAGATCCAAGTAAGCACAAAACCTAGGCATATGGTGTCTCTCTGTTGTGAATCTTGGTCCCGGAAGACCAAATCCCCGGGCATTTAGGGGCTCTAGAAACAGAGGTATGATCCTTTCAGCGGGAGACACTCTCTGCGGAAAATCTGCGGGATGCATCAGCATAGAATTCCGTAAATCACAGATGCGGTTGAGGACAGTTTCGCCTGCCAAGTGCTCGCCTAATTTGAACATAGCTCACCCAGACTGTGTTTCATCCCTATGCAAATTTACAGTCGGATAGGCGGAAGGGCCAACCTTCAAAGCCTGACAGTACCATGTGTACCGTCCCCAATGCCTCAGCGGACAGTGATAGGAGTGCATCTGAAAGACCACGAAATTCCCACTGAGAAAAGCTATACACGGAATTTCGTGGCGTGCACGGTCGTACAGCGAAGCTGAATCACGGATGAATCAAAAACTGGGGAAGCACCGCGGCTTACGTTCCGAGTGCGAAAACGAACCCCCGTGAGCACTAAATGGTAAAGGAGGGGGATAGCAGTGATTCAATCCACAGCCCACAGTATTGTGGATAAATAGCGGTAGAATCCACGGGCATGGGTAGCATGGACATCACCGAACCACAGACATGAGGGCTTGATAAACCCACCTCGGTTGGCCGCGAGTGGTTCTGCACAGCGCCCACACAGAAGACGGAACTGAGGATGTGGTGCACTAACATTGATAGCCGGGTGTTCAACGAGGATGTGAGAGACCCAGTATGTGGGCCCCAACAACCGAGTTCCTTCGGCTCAAGGGAAGGTTAAACCTAAACGTGCGAAGAGAGTTAATATATCCCAGCGTCACAAGCTGGTGAGGACGAGGGTGTGATGGAGCACTTGGATTTGAGGGTCGCGTTATCGGAAAGACACTTGGCATCTGGCAACCTCAGAGCTGCACACAGATTGCCAAACGACCAGGCTATCTGCAAGGACGTTTGTCCGGCTTTTGCTTGACAAGATAGTGGGCTAGAAATTGGTACAGCTCATCCGACAAACCACAGGATGGCAGAAAGGCCAGGCACCAGAATTATTGGGTTCAGCTCTACGCAGGTTCACCCCGAAGTGGACGCCACAAGCGTGGATTACCTACTAAGGAAAAGCGATCAAGTGATCAAGAGGTACTGCTTGCCAACGAAAAGAGATAACCCAAACAAGCACCACAGAGCATTCAGACTGAGATTTTTCAGATGCACTGACCAACTGGAAAGGATGCATCTCCAAGTATGGTGTGCCGATGAGGGGTACAGTTGAGGTGCAGGAGTGCATAATACATGTTGCAAGGAGAAAATACCAACTGCAGAAGGAATTTTAGGAAACGGGATGCACAAACGGCCACAGATTACGAAAGAATGAACAAAATGGCAGTGAAAAGACGAAGTTTGGGAAGACTGACGTACAGGATATGGACTGCAGCAGCAGCCAAGAAAAATCCTAGGGTTCTTCAACTACGACCATTTGAAACCGGCCACGGGAGAGGTAATTGGGGCAACGATACAAAATAAATGACCCTCCTCGAAATCTTCGGAGCGGCCCATATAGCTGATTCGGGAGAGTTGCGACCTATCAGGGGGACCCAGGGCGTATCACTACAGGCAGCTGTGTGGGTGCTGGAATCCCAAGGCAAGGGGAAGCCCCAGGGTCAGAATTTGAATGCTCTATTCTAAGGCAGCTGGTCCGCCCGGTAGATGGACGACTACCTATGCTGTACAGCAAGTCACCAGGTGGGGTGAATACCAGAGAGGCGAAGACCGCGGAAGTCGTCCCAGTCACGGAAGAATTGCATGCCAGTCGGCCTGCTATGAGTGATCCTGAAAGCTTCAGAACCACGGGTTTGAACCACACCGGTTACAAGCCCAGAGAATAGCAGTCCAATAGCAATGGAGCAGCACGACTTTAGGAGGGGACGACCTCTCATTAGCTCCTTTGACAAATTAACTTTGAGTCTGGGTCAACTGGGGGAGCTGGCGATCCGCTAAACGGATTCCCGTAGGGCACTTTATAATGCTAATCATAGGTTGCTGCTATAAAACTTAGGAATCATAGGTGTTTACTGGATTGGCGAGATAGCCAAAAGCCTGTCTGGGCGATAGCTGTTCCTACATCAAGGAGAAAGAAGGCAGATCAACACCCATAAGGGCCAAAAACGGAGCACACCAAAGAACCTTGCTAGGACCAGTGCTGTCCTTCATCCCTGTCAGTGAAATTCCGGATGTGGTTGAATCTACCAACTTTATTTTATTGGTGATATCAAGGTCCCAGTGTGCCGTGATTCGCAAGACTTAGCCGCAATACACTAGTAAACAGATTAGCATAACTTACAGCTGAATTTAGTTCATTTCTCACGCCTCACTGAACCCATTGGTTTCGGGGTTGCATCCGCTCGAAATACCACTTTTCACAGATCTTTCCGACGGTAGTCGAGATTTGTGCCTTGTGTTATTTCAGTCAAAAAGGGTTAGAAGGGCAGAAGGTCCCAAGACGTCGAGACGAGACTTTGGGCTGCCGCGAGTAAGAAACTGGACGAAAATTGACATTGGCCACCGGCTCAGCGTCCCGATTTGATCTGATCTGACCGTTATTGACCCAAGCCGCAAGCCTTGTGGCTCGGGTTAACTTTATTTTAACCGTAATTTCCTAAAGTGAGCAGCAGCGGAAGCTGCTGGATAATGTTACGAGTACGGCTCATCGGGTGCTGAATTTAGTCAGAGCGTCGTATAGTCCTGTAATCTGACATTGTTTGGATGCGTTGCCCACAGCGGCGCGTTTTTCGCAACGGTTCCCCAGGTCCTGTCTCTGTTGTTTGGAGGTCGGTAGGTGTAATTTCTGCGGTACTCCGTGCTCGCGAATGTATTTTGGGTTCGTGCGTCTATTGACCTTTGGCAAAACACCCCTATATGGCCAGATGTTTGCGAGGTATTTTTATTTGGTAGACATTTCAGAAGGCCCGAATGGCTAGCTGTTGGATTTGGAGGTGTTTTCAATCTAACAAAGACATATAAGGCCAGTTTTTCCCTGACGTAACGTTCAGTAAATTTTTTCCAGAACCCAAATATCATCGAAACTGTGTGTGCATTATTCGCGAAGTGTTTTCCGAGTTGTCGCACTTTCTGTAATTTTCAATTGCAGAATGTTTAGTCCTAGGGATAAACCTAGGCAGGAAATATCGACTGCCAACCGATCCTGTTAACAGTCTTCGCCATGATCTGGTTCACTTTGTTGATTTCTTCTAACCCAGCTGCGGTCTGTCCGCTGGTTTAAAGCTGTTCTGGATTTTGTAATCACTGGGCGTGGCGCTGCCGTACATTCTAATCTCCTTAGAGTACTGGGGTGCACCAGGAATGCGACCATCCTGTGCAGCATCTCTTGCTGACTGCTAGCACTTTTACAGGTTTAAAGGTCATTGCTCCTTTTTGCAACAAAAATGGACTGAAACAGGATTCCTAGTGTTCACGGTTCATCCAAATCAAGTCTGTTGCTCCTCAAAACATCCCTCCGTCTATGTGCAGAACATTCCAAGAGGGATCGTTTATCGCTGCCCTAAAATGCCCGTTCTCGGACCACTTAGGACCACGACTGTTGAATTACTATACATATGCTGCAATTGATTAGATATGAAAGTTGACTTAGAATTCATTGGGTTTATAGGACTTAACTCCAGTCTGCAGATCGTCAACATTTACACGTCTGCATAATTCTGCTCATTCCTGGCGAACTCGGGAGTAGGACAATTGAAAACGTTTGCCTTGAACGCATTTGTTGCCTCAAGATACACTCCAACAGACTGCAGCACTGACATGGAGAA
>LUCM01004293.1:38520-54197 GCA_008360955.1 Fasciolopsis buskii | reverse complement strand
GCATCCAGCATCATTGAGGATGAATTGCAAACTTCAAAAAATTGAAAGGTCTCGTACTGAAACATTGAAACCCGAAGCTGACAGAAACAGAGAATGGTGGCAAAAATACAAAAAACGGAAGGAGAGGAAAAAGAAAAAGACGAGGGAAGGTGAAAAAACAGAAAGGCAAACAACAACATAGAGGAAAAGAATAAAGGTAAAAATCGCTGGCGTTTACGAAAATCACAATGAATAACGGGTAAGAGTTGATGCTGGTGCTCTTAAAGAAAAATATAGCATTTTTTGTTGTGATAGCCCCTGACGGAAACCTAGGCACTCAAGAGCTATTCAATAAAAGCTCAAAACAAATAGGTTTATAACGGGATCTTGATTACGGTACACTAGGCTTTATCAAACTACTTTCTGGGCAAACCCTGCACTGGCCGTACACATTGCCTTCTCCGATCACGTGGGGCCAAGGCTGGTGCTACAACTGGTGATACCTTGGCTCGTCATATGGTAATATCTCAAGATCCAGACAATCGGCTGAGAAACGGTGTCTGGCGGACCAGACACCCATAAAACACACTGGAGGGCAGCATTCAGCAGAACCATAAATTCTCGTTTTTCCTCGTTGCTGCACACAAATGATCAAAGGATAAATGATCCGCGTGTTTCGGCAGTGCTGCTCCATGCAAGCCTCAGATGCTTGGCCAGTGCAACAGTAAATCAAGGGCCAGAGGTCAAATTTTAGCAAAAACTTTTGCAACTAAGCTCATACCCCAAAAAAGTTGCATTTTCCAAAGACGGTGACGTAGACCAACCAAACGAGGGGCTCATAATGTGAATGGGACATCTGATACTTCAGGAGGGAGTTGATTTTGCTTAGCGTTCGTGATTAGCAAATGGATGGAGAGAATCTTCATGTGCTTTCTGCACCAGTGTACATTGACAAGTCGCATCCATCAGACACCATTTTGGACTAATAAGCCTCAGAAACACTACATTTAAGGAAACCGGATACCGGCAGGTGCTTTGCTCTGTGTACCGGATGGTCATAGAAGAGCCACCTGGCATGTGGCTTGGTGCGCCTTGGGACCTCACTCAAGAAGGTCCACTGCCTGGGCAGCTAAATTGAATTGAGGATCTCTAGTGACAAATTTTGATGATGTTGAGAAGAGCATGAGGATAAATGCAACCCTCTACTGCATGGGTACACTGCACCAAAGAGCTTTCGAAGTTTGGTTTGGCTGCCATTAAAGCATGGCGCGGCATGCGGGCAGGTGGAATTTTCCACACGTCATTCAAGGCCACACAGGTATCTAGAATAAAATTTTTATAATCCAACCATGACGGTCCAACAGCATTGAAGATTGCAGCATGGGCATGCGTTGGCCAAACGGGGAGCACAATGCCCTGCCGCTGACTTAAGAAAATAGTGGTCCATTCCTCGGGCGATGCCAAGACCCGTGCAAGTATATGCCTATGGGTCATGTTAGCGCTAGTGACAAGAATAGTTTGAGGAACACGGGAAAAGGAAGTAAAAAGAAGTTAATCTGCAGCAGCTAAGAGTGGAATAAGAGGCTGAGAAGTTGTAAATGCTAGTGAATAATGAGGGAAGAATAAAATCAATGTCAGGCATCCTATTTTGAGGTGAAAGTCATAAATTCTGTGTGCTCATTGCACACAACGACAAAAAGAATTTTATCATTCTGGAAATCTAACAGGCGATGGAAATAAACAGGAGGTTACATGACCCAATGATTCACTCAGGAAAAATGAGAGCACAAAATAAAAAAGAAAGAAAATTTATTGGGCAGGTCGTGCATAGTATGTTGAGCAATATATTGAAGAACCCCACATAAGATGAAAACATGAAAAGTTTGATTAATTGGATGGGCAGCTGAATGTGACAGGTGGGAGCACCGTGAAGGATAGAAAACGTGTAATCGCGCAAAGCTTCCAGAAACGAGCATATTGTTTTGCAATTATGTTTGACTCAGTGTATTTCAGCTGGGTGCAAAAATAGAGAGGGAGTCGCAACAAATATATTCGTCCCATGGTGTAGAACAGAACTGAATCAAGGTAATGTTTGGTTCAGAAGAGCCAGGATGTCGCATATTGGCGGGCTGCCATACGGTGTCAGACTAGGTGTGTCTACAGTTAGAAATTGAAGAAAATTGTGAGATACACGCAGAATGTTTGCGTAAATTTGAGGCCAACAAACTTTCCCCGCGAGCATTTTATATTATGAGAAAAATGGAACTTCGGGAAGAAGTAAGAAGGAGCCGTTATACTAAATGAAGCCTGAACAAAGAGACAAGGAAGTTGGTAATCATAACGATGTTGGTGGGTGGGCCGATTAATTGCTGAAAACCCAAAATGAGAAGCACCCATGAGAAGTGAATATAAGAGTTAAAATCCACCAACCTGCCTGCATCTGCACACCACTACAGTTGAGCTGGCCGCCCAATGTGCATCTGTCCAAATGGCTGATTCACTCGCGCTCTGCACTGAAGGGAATAACCTGAAATTAGAGCGGAGACAAGCAAAGTTATTCGGGTTGGCATCCAGGAAGCAGATGGACAACAAAAAGTACATAAGGTCTGGCAGGACCATGTCTTGCAACGGGTAATAATTTGGCCGCGTTGAACGAGATCCACCAGTTTCGAGGTCCCACACGAAGACCTCCATAAAGCTATCCTGCGAAACTTCTAATTTTTGTTCGCGCATGGAAACCTGCCCCCGGTATTTATACGCGTGTCCAAAGCGCCGCTCAATTTTTCCTTCCGCTGGACGAAGATGGATTACTGCTTGGGCAAAGTCTCGCTTCCTTGGCTATTGCAAGCGTACACTGAAGTCATCATTCTATTTAAACCCCGATATCCCGATTGCACCTCTTATATTCTGAGTAAATAGGGTGCCACTGCGAAGCTTAAAGTCCCCTCCGGGCTGCTTACGTTCCGCAGAATTTAATAATGGAAACACTCCTCCGCCGACGCTGGTGCGCCCACTGGCTTCCGGTCCTGTGGTATCCTTTTATTTGTTGTACTCTTATTTTCCACAAATGTGCTAGCAGAACTTCCAGGTGGCGTTCTACCCGGTCAACCAAAATTAACTTCTGGTTGGGCTGCGACCACCCTACCTCGTAGAGACAGTCAACGAGCTGGTTGGTGACTACCAAAACACGGGAAATCCCGGGTGGCAGTTGAATGATCTCTTTCCCTTAACAACATTCGGATGCAGAGGGGTCCCGACGTTCATTTGTGGGCCCATTCGTATTCAAAATCAATCCAGCATCAAGGAACAACTCCTCATGCATTCTTTTTGCAGATGGCAACAAAATTGCCATAAATCCGGAGAAGGAGATTCTGCAATCAGACCAAAACCCTCTGTACAACTTGACTGGGCCTTCGGAACCTACATCCAATGCAGCCAAATTCAAGTAATTGTAATCTGCAGCGACAGTAGTGGATAGGCCCATTAACTCAAGGAAACACCAAGGCCTGGAGAGGGATAATTAAGTTCAGGACTCACCCTGATGATCCACTGATTTTTAAATCTTACCATTGTGCTGCTGCGGCAACGGAGAGGTGAAAGTAACTGCACGAACCGCATAGAACGACAGAATTCGGCTGCTTCACGGAAACAGCCCCCATTCACGTTGTTTGTCAGACCGCATTTGGATAAAAAGAGCAGGAGCACCACTCTCATCGTAGTCAGGGATCAGACCATCCTCAAGTACATTCAGAGAGAGTTCTTCACATCCATTAACAGCAGTGCAGTTTCAGCGTACGGGGTGTACTGATTCAGCTAGGAATGCAGTCACATGGGAGGAGACGGCGGGAGCACTCAATACAATCTTTCCGACTGCCGACAACGGCCCTCGCTCTGCTTGTTTTGGAGAATAATCAGACCAGTAGTAGGAAGAATGCAATAAATTTCATGAAGTCAGCAGTTCTGGAAAGCGTAAGAACTAACTACTTCTCACCCAAGACAATCAGCAAACAGAATGAGCTGCCGCTGGCGGTCCACAGGTCCCTCAAGCTTTTTCGGCTTATGACCATCTTGCACTGGGTGTGGCCGCCAGCATTTCCCATTTTTCCCCACTACATCAAACATTTCCAGGTTGCCTCCATCTGCAATCCTTATGCATTACCAGCGCCGGCAGTCCGGTCCTTACCATCACTGATGGACGATCTCTGGGCCAAGGCCGTCAAACACGAAAGCGACTACGCGCATTTTATTTACTATCGTATTACAGTGAAAGATAATAATAATAATAATGGGTATATTTCTCGAAATTCGAGAGTCATGCGCAAGGCAAGATCACATTTACACATAGATGGCGCATTGGAAATCGTAAGACAAAATTTGGTCGTGAAGATGCAGTTTCTCTGCTCTAATGAACATAACTTGCGATAAGATGGGCTAATCACGACTTTTTGGGCTTCGAATCAGAGCTAGATAATCCAATGCCATAACTTTCTAGGGCCGACTATGAGTCGCGCACTGCGAGTCAGTCATGTTTAAACGCATCAAAGGTGCGCATCGCCGGCGCATACTTTGGCTGGGGAGAAATGGTGGGTGTTGTCAAGTGGCCGGGTCCATCAAAAATCAGGAGGGTAATATGGTAAAGATGAAGATCAATATGGATGTAGCAGCGGGATGGAGAATGGAAATCACACTGGAAATCATATGAGGTGGATAAAGAATGGTAATCAACAACGTTCAATAGTCAAAATGATGCTTAAAATGAAACAGCAGGAAACCTTCAAGGTTGCATCAGACAATTTACGGGACGAAAGTGTACGAAAAATCGAGGACAGAGAGACAATGGAACTTACAAAAATGGTCACTGGACTTATGCGCCCGGGAGCGGATTATGATGTGTGGCGGGAAGTAGACGGGTACGTGTAAGATTTACAATCAATCCTTGAATACACTTGCCATGAATGACTTGTGTTATCCTTGATTAATATTGGAGATTATGGTGTTCTCTGGCGGTACGGGTTTGGAGGTTGGGGTGTTGCGCGGCATTACAATAGTGATAGTAACTGTGGACAATCGTGATGGTCCATCTGAGATGAGGCACCCGGGGCGGTCAACAGCGTGGTTTGACTTGTCTCAGGGTCGCGCGGCCAGGTACTGGGATAGACAACCAGCGCAAAGGATGGAGTAGATCTTTAGGCGGTAGTTGAGCTGCTGCCTCTTCCCGGTGAGCATCTGCTTTGTGTTCTGATGTCATCTGTCGGGTCTTCCGATCGCCGCAGATCTAAAGGCGCCCTGGTTTGCTTTATGGAAGCGCGACCTTATTCCGAAATGCGGGAGAAATATTCTGAGTTCGAATCTCGCGTGGGAAGCTGAAGCTCACTCGCACGTGATCAAGAACTCCGCCGGCTCGATCGTTAAGCCCAGTAATCAAACTAAGTGTGACCTACAGGAATCAGAGCGATCTTGGACAAAAGCCGCTGCAGTGTTTGCAGAGCATGTCGTACTAAATTTGCGGTTGTTAGAAGTTTCCTCGGAATCAAAGAAATCCGATAAATAAAGGATTGTGTGCATGCTGGAGGCTAGAGTGTCCAGGTGCAGCTGTGTGGAAGAAATAGGCTTTAATACAAAGAGGACTATTTCAGCTCACTGAGAGCTTCAGTTCGTTAGCAGACCGGGGTACTAAACGCAGACCGCTTTGATAGAGGCCAAAGATAGGATTGAGGATAAAATGTCGAAGGATTTTCTGATTTTTCGCGACCGTCGTAAGTCATACTGTGCTTGAATCGCAAACATCACATTTTGTTTCACTGTTCAACCGATCAAACTAAACGCCAAGTTGGCTCATGGCAAGGAATTAGCCCGTGGTTGCAAACAAGCTCCAGATATTCCCGTTTATTTGATGTCCAGGTAAGCTGAGCCTGAGTGTGTGGAAACATTGTAAAGGACTGATGGTAATATAGCACTTACGTCGAGCATATGGTTAAAATTCTTCTCCCTTCTTTAAGCGCTTACAGTGCTTATCGAAATCCGTCTTTCCAGGGTATTCCAGTAGACAGGGATAACAAATAAATTGGATGTGTGGAATGCAACTGGACAAGAAGCGCTGTTGGGACTACAAGTACCAAACATATAACAATCGGCAAAGCCAACCGCCACCACACAAAACTGATCCAATCGCCGAGGGATATCACTCACAGCCGTGACAGAGCAAAAGGCAACTCCTGGGCTGGGAGAATTTACGGCTAGCTGGAAAATGGCTGCAGTTGCAAAGGCGCACAATACAGGCACCAGGTAAGTGGCGAGGAATTGCGGTATGGTAATTCTGGTAATGCCAGACCCGTGGAGACCATATGGGATTTCGTATCATTTCAAGTTTCAAGGTCACGGCTGCTACTCCCTCTTCTCCCTAGTGGCTATGGGAGCCCCCTTCCACTGAACTTATGCGCAAAACGTCTCGTACCCTTTGGAAACGAGGACGAGGTTGACTGCTCATTGGAATAAGAATAGTGGGATATGATTGCGCTCAAGGGGTTTAAACACATCCAGATAAAATACAGTTTGGGAAGGAAATTTCTGAGTGCTGCATGAGCTATCACAGAATGGTGAAGAGTCCGATTAATTTTAAATGACTGACGACATGGTCAACACATTTGAAAGCTGCGCTGGTGCGTGAAAAGAGCAGGAAGGTACACTAGGTCAACTAACCGAGACGGCCGACAGCCAAAAATAACAACCACCTTTTCTCTAGCGAAAATAAAAGTTTGTTAACGCAAGCGGTATCCGATCACCTAGGGTCTCATTTGTACCTACAGCGTTGGATTCGCACTGCTTCTCGCGCGGATTACTTGACTAATGTTGTTTACCCAGGTGCAATCCCGTAAGCTTAGGCCATACCCTAGTGAGTAAACGTTCATGTTTGCATCCAGCCTGCGGTATTACCCACGCCAAAGTCAGCCCCAGAGAACTACCCTCAGAGGATGAACGGATACCTAACCTCCGATCGGAGCTTCCTAGGCCGCTACCGTCACAAAATGATGTCGACAATTTGATGGACCATCGGCACTAAATGCAAGGAGCCTTGCACACTCTAGTAGAAATTACGCAAAACTAGGCTAAGCAATTCATGTGGAGGATGAACATCCGCAAGACTCATTCCCTCTTTGGGTTGGAAATTCACCCAGATACTACATCAAGAAGTACGAATTCCGGAGAGGTCCACTGAGCAAAAGGCATTCGATCTCCTAACTTCAACCTTCAGTCCTTCTTTCCCCAAAGCCGGCATCTGCTTTTTTCCACCAATCAGTCGCAACGCACAAACAACAAAATTCTGACACCTGCAATCGTGAGTTTCAGCGGCTGTGTCTTAATTCCATCGGTATTTTTCCGGTATTTGTCCTTTATCCAAGCGGAGATGCATCTTTCTTCGATTCGTTACCTTCCAACTCTGGGCACTTGGAAATGGTAAGAAATTAGGCAGCAGCGGGTTACTGACAAAAGAAAAAGCCTATATACTAGTCGCTAAACGGAGCGCCGTTGCCCATTAGGAGTGAACAAGTAAGTCGATATAATGGTCCTCGGATATCAAATTCCACGGAGTACCACCTAAATTACAGAACTGTGGCGCATTCTTTTGATCCCGTACAAAAGCAATGCGGCATGATGCATGCTAGGTCTACGGGCAGCTTACAACAAAGAAAAATACGAGGGCAACAATTGCATGGGGAATTCAAAATTCCCACCTTTAAGGGACTAAGAATTTTGAAGCTTCTAGAAAAGGACGAAAACTTCAGATATAACTATCTAGAGAATAAAGGATCCGTACAAGCGGCTCTACTTACGCGACGGCTAATATTACTCCGGAACATTGCACAACATATGACACGTCACTAACCTAAGAAGCAGCAGTGAACCTGTCAGTGGCAACAATGCGAATGCACAGCAGACGTTTTCAGGCCAAAACACTTACCGGGTTTTCTGCGTTATATACGTCGCTACAAAACAGGGCGTTGGTGAAGCTAGACTTTCCTAAGCCTGCACAGCCTGTTATCAGGAGATTAAAGTCAAAACCCCGTCTGACGGCCTTTCGATGCAACTGGTTCGGCAAGTTGACAAAACCGACTTGGCTGGTTATGATCAAGGGACGCTTTGCTAAAACGAGACGACTGAGTATACCAAAATAGAAATAAATTACCGATTTTCGGGGCGTCGCCAAATGGTTCCTTTGGGACTTGATTAGCCTTAACTGCTGAAATCCTTTCTGGCTCCTTTGAAGGTGTTACGGGAACCACAGGATTGTCTTTTCCCATTACAACCAAATAGTCAATATGCGAAAAACAACGACCTTCAGAATTCGAAAGGCGCACTTGGTCGGTGCCGACTCCAAGTCAGCGCAAGGAAAGGACACGTCAATCCAATTTTTAAAGGACAGAAGTGACCGTCACGGTCGAACGAGCTTCCATGTCGGTGTGTTTCCAGCGAGTTTCCTTGACTTTCAACATCGCGCGAGATTTGAAGTTCTTCGTTTTCTAAAAGGCGGAGTTTTGGAAGATCACAAACATAGGCATGGTTACACGTTGTGCTCAAATACACATAGCGGAAATAGGAGACGAGGTTCCCCGACCATACTCATATTCCCAGATCCGGGAGTACTGTGCTCCAGTATAGATTTAGTGCGAGTTCGGTGTTTTCCAGCGATGTATAGCGAACATCGCCCTCGAGTAACGTGTTCCAGGGCGGCTCAGTCCGGTTCGTGGAAAACCAGGCTCTCAATTCTAGCTCACAGCGACTTCTCTGTAGCATCAGGCTGTGTCCGTTTGTGCCGTACATGGAAACGAACCCAGGTTGACCGCAAGCCTCCATGCCTGTTAGGCTCTTCACAATCCTAAAGGTTTGCACCAAGTCACTCTTATTATGTCTACGTTCCGTCGAGCAAACACCCGGTCCCTGAAGTCCTTGCACGCTGATCTTTCGTCACCGTCCAGCCAACCTCCATGTTGCTACGTGTTGGACCATCAGTCCGCAATCTATATCTTTCAGGCATTACGGATCCCAAGATTGTACAACGTGTCCCAAAAGAGGACGTTCCTGCACCTTGAATAAGGGCAAGATCACCGCCCTTCGAGTGGACGATTTTGTAGCGCAAATCCTGGCGAGTACTTATCCAGCCTTGTTGACAGCCACTGGACACAGCCTACACGGCTGAAAGTCTTCCGCGACGTTAACTCCTAAATCATTGACCACTGACACGCAACGCGACGATTCACTTCTTGTTTGGTCTACCTTTGCGGTTGGTGGCTGGCGTTTGTAACAATTCGGTGGCAGGTCCCAGTTCACTTGTCACACGAATGCAGTGGCCCAAACGGCCAAACAAACGTCCCGAGTCCTTGCGATGATGTGCACGGATTCTGCATTATTTTCTGCAGATGATACCTTCTTTGCGTCATCCAAGGCGTTTCAGCGACTTTGTGTCAACTGCAGGAATGTGGCAAACAGCGAGGATCTAGCCTCACAACGGCGGCAAATTAACGGTTTTCCTGTGGGCTTTCCGAGAAGGTCTGTAATACCGAACGTAATTCACTAAACCCTAGAAAACGGACAAAATTCATTTCATCGAGTTGCGACCCAATTTACTTGTGATAGTCATGACAAAATACGCTTAGAAAACGGAGAACTTCAAATCTCGCGCGATGTTGAAAGTCAAGGAAACTCGCTGGAAACACACCGACATGGAAGCTCGTTCGACCGTGACGGTCACTTCTGTCCTTTAAAAATTGGATTGACGTGTCCTTTCCTTGCGCTGACTTGGAGTCGGCACCGACCAAGTGCGCCTTTCGAATTCTGAAGGTCGTTGTTTTTCGCATATTGACTATTTGGTTGTAATGGGAAAAGACAATCCTGTGGTTCCCGTAACACCTTCAAAGGAGCCAGAAAGGATTTCAGCAGTTAAGGCTAATCAAGTCCCAAAGGAACCATTTGGCGACGCCCCGAAAATCGGTAATTTATTTCTATTTTGGTATACTCAGTCGTCTCGTTTTAGCAAAGCGTCCCTTGATCATAACCAGCCAAGTCGGTTTTGTCAACTTGCCGAACCAGTTGCATCGAAAGGCCGTCAGACGGGGTTTTGACTTTAATCTCCTGATAACAGGCTGTGCAGGCTTAGGAAAGTCTAGCTTCACCAACGCCCTGTTTTGTAGCGACGTATATAACGCAGAAAACCCGGTAAGTGTTTTGGCCTGAAAACGTCTGCTGTGCATTCGCATTGTTGCCACTGACAGGTTCACTGCTGCTTCTTAGGTTAGTGACGTGTCATATGTTGTGCAATGTTCCGGAGTAATATTAGCCGTCGCGTAAGTAGAGCCGCTTGTACGGATCCTTTATTCTCTAGATAGTTATATCTGAAGTTTTCGTCCTTTTCTAGAAGCTTCAAAATTCTTAGTCCCTTAAAGGTGGGAATTTTGAATTCCCCATGCAATTGTTGCCCTCGTATTTTTCTTTGTTGTAAGCTGCCCGTAGACCTAGCATGCATCATGCCGCATTGCTTTTGTACGGGATCAAAAGAATGCGCCACAGTTCTGTAATTTAGGTGGTACTCCGTGGAATTTGATATCCGAGGACCATTATATCGACTTACTTGTTCACTCCTAATGGGCAACGGCGCTCCGTTTAGCGACTAGTATATAGGCTTTTTCTTTTGTCAGTAACCCGCTGCTGCCTAATTTCTTACCATTTCCAAGTGCCCAGAGTTGGAAGGTAACGAATCGAAGAAAGATGCATCTCCGCTTGGATAAAGGACAAATACCGGAAAAATACCGATGGAATTAAGACACAGCCGCTGAAACTCACGATTGCAGGTGTCAGAATTTTGTTGTTTGTGCGTTGCGACTGATTGGTGGAAAAAAGCAGATGCCGGCTTTGGGGAAAGAAGGACTGAAGGTTGAAGTTAGGAGATCGAATGCCTTTTGCTCAGTGGACCTCTCCGGAATTCGTACTTCTTGATGTAGTATCTGGGTGAATTTCCAACCCAAAGAGGGAATGAGTCTTGCGGATGTTCATCCTCCACATGAATTGCTTAGCCTAGTTTTGCGTAATTTCTACTAGAGTGTGCAAGGCTCCTTGCATTTAGTGCCGATGGTCCATCAAATTGTCGACATCATTTTGTGACGGTAGCGGCCTAGGAAGCTCCGATCGGAGGTTAGGTATCCGTTCATCCTCTGAGGGTAGTTCTCTGGGGCTGACTTTGGCGTGGGTAATACCGCAGGCTGGATGCAAACATGAACGTTTACTCACTAGGGTATGGCCTAAGCTTACGGGATTGCACCTGGGTAAACAACATTAGTCAAGTAATCCGCGCGAGAAGCAGTGCGAATCCAACGCTGTAGGTACAAATGAGACCCTAGGTGATCGGATACCGCTTGCGTTAACAAACTTTTATTTTCGCTAGAGAAAAGGTGGTTGTTATTTTTGGCTGTCGGCCGTCTCGGTTAGTTGACCTAGTGTACCTTCCTGCTCTTTTCACGCACCAGCGCAGCTTTCAAATGTGTTGACCATGTCGTCAGTCATTTAAAATTAATCGGACTCTTCACCATTCTGTGATAGCTCATGCAGCACTCAGAAATTTCCTTCCCAAACTGTATTTTATCTGGATGTGTTTAAACCCCTTGAGCGCAATCATATCCCACTATTCTTATTCCAATGAGCAGTCAACCTCGTCCTCGTTTCCAAAGGGTACGAGACGTTTTGCGCATAAGTTCAGTGGAAGGGGGCTCCCATAGCCACTAGGGAGAAGAGGGAGTAGCAGCCGTGACCTTGAAACTTGAAATGATACGAAATCACATAAGGTCTCAGTGGGTCAGTAAGTTAGGTCTTACAATAAAAGCACCTATTTACGATGGTCGACTGCGTCGCTTTTCTTTTTGAATCCATGGAGTGGGATAGTTTGGCGTTATCAGCACTTACTTTGTCCATCACTGTACTCATTACTCTACTTTATTACTCTTTAGTAATCTATACAGCACTAATTACGAAGGATTGTTTCAACACTTCACCAAAGATTATCAATCAGTACCCATGTTTCATTTGTTCCAGCTGACTCATTCATAAGGTATGTGATTAAGTGGCTCTAAATGGTTCAGTATGGCCGAAAGTGAGTTTTCCAGGCTTCGAAATTGATATTCGCCCTGAATGTGGCCCGACCGCCTTATTTTGGCGAAAACGTTCTCACCAATGTGAAGTTCAAAGTGAATGCCCAACGCTCTCCGCCAGGTAGACTGACCTTTGGTAGTCAGCTTAGGGCAGCTAGCAATACTGATTCAAAATAAACCATGAGGCACGTGAAGCGTACGGAACTACTTACAGGCGTTTGCGGCCCCATCCGAAGGATGTATGGGTTGCACAAAATGTCATCGACCTCCAGAGGACTACGAGACCAAACGACCGTCTCTTTACCTTTCAGGTGAGATTATCTGGTTAAAGGTTCGAGGTAAGGCCCGAAATCAATCCTTTACCTTGGTTTACGCAGCCAAAGTACCAGCCCATGGATTCCTATGGATAACCGATGACGCAGATGTGGAGACTGAAAGGGCCAACAAACGTGGTGAACTGTGCATTATTTTCCCCTTCATTATCCACTCTTTGGCTTTTCATCTTTAGCTACTGTGCTAGCTGTAACTAATGGGAAAACAAGGTTTTGGTGGATATAGTAAAGCATACTGCGACTTCCAGATTACTTGTTTAGTTTATGTCAACTTTCCATCGAATTAATGTTTACCGTATCGCCACTGTCTCACAGCCATTACCAAATCCAGTTAAACGGCGAAATTATCGCGGAACTCCGTTCTGATCCTCATGATGAAACATATACCCTAAATTTTCCACAGGCTAGTCTGCTTTCAAGTTAGCAGTTGTTGGTTTTCCATATTTAAACGTAAGTTTTTCCTACCAACAGAACTTAATCATAAGAAACAGTGGAATGTCATACACCTTAATTCGTCATGCGCTTAGTGGGCTGATCAAGCCACACGGATAGGTCAGGATTAATGAATATGTAGTTAGAAAAACACAACTGCTAATCGTGGATCAAGCTATTGACGGAATACCGAAATCCATTACGGTTATTTATGTTGTCCGAATTGTGATGTGAGGCAAACTGTGCATGCCACCTGAAATCACCTGTTAGGAATGTTGTACGTCATCTTTTTCATCAAGTATACTTGGTGATATCCGAGCACAAGGTTTGACTAATATACACAACAACAGAGACCGGGAACGACTCATGGCTTCGAGGCGCCTTCAACTTCTCAGTCTATCCCAAGCTAAAGAATAGCCATAGTAAAATGTTTGGCTGCGATCTTTCATGTTTGGTCAGTGCCGTCTCCTACCCACTGATCGAACCTGGTGGAAACATCGGATGACCAATGACTAGGTTCACCTTTGTGTACTGGCTACAGAAATCATTAGCATCATCGTTCAGCATTAAACAGCAAGGTAAGCCTCACTGACCGCTGCCTTTCCCCAGGGTTACACGTTTATATAAAAAGAGTGAATATCAAAGAGGAACAGGGAGTGGCCATACAAAGGTGGGAAAGGATAAGAATGCTGTAGTAACCGACATAATCAACACAGTCTAAATGTAGAAACACACTCTTTCAATCAGTCTGATTCGATAGATGACAACACGATCGCCACTGCTCACGGTTCACTGCCATATCCTTCTGTGTCTCCAACCAGCTAGTTAACGGGTCTTTCGGACCCTAACCACGGAGACTTGAGACACCTACTTCACCTATGTTCGTTGTACACTTTCTCATCGCACGTTACCACGTCATCTGTTGGCCTCCATTTGGCTTCTTCTATTCCTTAGGAGGAACACAAAATAGGGCACGGTATGGTAGACGAGTATTCGCCATACGCAACACGTGACCCAAACAACGTAGTCTACTAATTTTCATACGCTGACAAGGTATTCTGAGAGCCGGCACCTAGTATTAGATTCCTAACCTCCACATTACTCACCCGGTTACTCCATCCAGTGTTAGCGATACTATGTAAATATCGGTGATTGAAAACCTCCAACCGACGAACATCTCCCA
The DNA here is from genome assembly GCA_008360955.1 of Fasciolopsis buskii. NCBI lineage: Eukaryota > Metazoa > Platyhelminthes > Trematoda > Plagiorchiida > Fasciolidae > Fasciolopsis > Fasciolopsis buskii. The sequence continues at coordinate 40,137 of LUCM01004293.1, read as the reverse complement.
CACGCATACTCCATGTCTCGCCACCCTACAACAGAACTGAGCGGACTGTGGCACAGTACACGGCCTTTCAACTTCAGTGAAATATCAGGCCGACGCCACAAGTGCTTCTGTCCAGCGTAAGTCGCTCGAGCCTTCGAAATACACGTGTTTACCCCCACTGTCGAGCTACCACCGTTTGACACGCCACCGTCAAGGTAGGTGAAACGGTCCACAATCGTGAGTTTCTCTCCATCCAGTATTAAGTTCGGCACTACTATCGTCCTGTCCTGCAACAGCACTTTGCACTTTAAAGATGCAAAGCACATGCCAAACCGAGCAATCGATCTCGAGATTCTTTATGGTGCCCGTCGTGCTTGGTCCGCGGATTCGAACAGACACACAACGTCATCTGCGTAATCTAGATCACACAGCTTCCCTTCATTTCCCAGTTAGACTCCTCCATCTTGGATACCTCCCACAGCACCTTCCATCAATTCGTCCATGACGAAGTTAAACAGGAATGGAGAGATGGGACACCTTTGTCAAACGTTGCCAGTCGTTTCAAATGAACTTGATAGTTCACCGTATACCCTCACGCGACCATAGGTATGCAAGTACAATGCTTGCAACAGGTTTACGAAAGCAGTCATCGTAACGAGATGTGCTCTTTGATGGACTGGAAACATTTGGAGATGTCTTTGTCAACTAACGATTTGGCACTTTGTTAGCATCAGTTGGTTAAGGCCGGAAGAAGTAGGCTGTACTGCTTGGTCTTAGACGAATGTACAACCGCAATGTATGAGCGCAAATCAAAGATTAGAAGAGGCATCACTGGCATTTTAGTCGGCTGCGATTTGTTAGTGGTTGATTTTAATACAACCCAAACACCATAATCAAAATGAGTGCAATGAATCCGCTCAAAAACTAAGAAACTGGAAATGAAAGACGGGAAATGAGAAGCCAACCAAGAATTGAGGGGGATTCTAGACACCGACCTTTGGGGTTAGACTGTGTTTTATCATCAGCCGAGGTGGCATCCCCATCTCGACGGCATATAGTTGTTTCTCTTGGGTGGAACCGTGTTTTTTATTTTACCAACAGCTACAACTGTTAGGAAACTGAAGCCTCATTTCGAAATTTTCTTTCCGATTTTATTCCAGTCACAACAGCCGTCATTAGCGATTACTGTGTCAATAACCGGCTGCATAGCTGTACGAGGCGCAAAGCCTAATTTGTGCATCTTAATGATTCGGGTTTGGTTGCCAAGTCTAACTGTCGACAGTAACTGTTACAATTTACTTAAGGGCAAAAAATAAAAATAATATTTTATCCGGGACGATTAGGAGTAGAATCGAGCGTACCGAATTCCCCTAAAAGTGGGGTCTTTTACATGGCGCATTTTGCAATTTTTGCAAAAATACCGATTTGCGATAAACTAAACTTTAATTACTCAACGACACAAAGAGCCCTGGAGATTCTAAAAACAACCAGAAGTTTATGGAGATACCGGCCACTAAGATTATCAAAAAATGATTTTTTGCAGTAGCCTTTGCGGCTCGATATATATATATATATATAATATATATATATATATAAGCAGGAAGTAGTATCTGGATGCGTAAACAAAATTAGCCCGGG